>JAQZBX010001557.1:64333-81653 GCA_029593785.1 Cabassous unicinctus
AAAAAAAAAAAAAGTGTAGGCCCTCTGCTCAGCAATTAAGAATTTCAAGATAGCAGCAGCAGAGCATTAAACCAAGTGTGGCGCCCTCCTGAGCTTGGAGCCCTGTGCAACTGATCAGGACACGTATCCATCAAGCCAGTCCTGCCCAGAATCGTCAACAAGCTGTTGCCACTGACTTCTGAGAATGATCTGGAGAGAGGACACATGAAGCAAATGTGTGCTCTTTATGATCTGCTGGCTGTCAGGGGTCTTCAAGCACATCATTGTCCTGGTTGTCTTACCATTCTGATGTTAAAAGGAAAGGAGGGACCGTACGTGGAAGGAAACTAATGCCAAAAGTAAGAGAGAATTCCGAGGCTTAGAAGGAATTGACCTAACCTCCCCACCAAGAAAGGTGAGCTGGGAGTGAGATGGGCCAGCCTTAAGCATGGTACTATACTGTGGAGATACAAGAGTGCACAGCGGCGCAAAGAGAATGATTTTTATAAAGAGGACAAGACATGGAATTGAAGATATCTAGGACATCCACAAGTCACACCTAAAGCAAGGAGGTAGCACAATTTAAGCAGCTCAAAGATGTAACAGGGATCAAATTCTTAAGAAAAAAATGAAGTATGAGAGGAAATCTAAGCCTGAGACCCTTACATCTAGTTTTTCCGTATGTATTGACAAAAGACAATCCTTATTTTACATCAGTGGCAGAAACAAGCCAAGGCCAAAGAATCAAGTACTTTAGCCTGTTTCTAATTTTACTGTTTATATTTTACATAAATGAGTAGTAACCTTTATTTAATCAAAACGGTCATTATAAAGAGGATCCAGTAACTATCCCTGAAACTTTAGCACCCAAACAGAATCATAATATATAGATAAGGCCACATCAAAGGATTAAACAAAATGTCCATATCCCACCAGACACAAACATAAGGGAAGAATATTAAAATATTAGAAAGAGACAATGGGAAATCAAAGCAATTGGATCAATAACTGTGTCAAAGCCCTTCTTTCTTGTTCAGTGGTCAGGGAGTAGAGCAATTTTTTTAGAGGGTTTTCTCAACTGTCCCCTTAACTTTGATTCTAAACTCAAATGTGCTGACATATTATTGCCTCTTCTCCCAAGAGCAACATTTAACTAAGGCATTGTCCATTCAATTTCAAGCAGACACTGAATATGATCGCCTCTGCATTTGTGTAAGAGTAACATCTTACCCCTTGATATTTAAAGGTGATGGGGTTGAGTTTGCATTGCAGAGATTTTTTTTTCTTTTTTAAAAAAAGTATAGTTTGACATTTCACCAAATTAACAAACATTAATTGCACATAAAACCCAGTTTGCTGAATTGCAATGAGCCATTTAACCCTATGGACCAATCCACCCGAGAGTTTATAGGAGAAGCAGAGTTGGCAATTCTCAAACATTAAGACACCGAGCTTCCTACAGTCTAGCTCCTTCGAGGTCAGAGAAAGCTATGTTGCAGAAAAAGAATGTGAGTCGAAATTAGCAATTTGGCAGCATTCTTCAAAAAGAAAAATGTAATCTCAGGACTTTCCCAGTGCTTGCGATTCAGTCTGCCAGGACCTGTCGGTGGATGGATTGTAGTCCTATTTGTACCCAGGGCAATGGAGGTCTTTCTACACAGTTTTCCCTCTCCTAGCATATATATAAAAATTAAGGACTTTTTGTTCCATCTTCAAGTTTCTTTTTGTTGAGAGGGGGAGGGGTACAGCTCTCCCTGACTAATTGCTGGTTTTCTCTTAGCCCAAGGCTATGACACTTTCTGTCACATCACTTTTCTCACCGCAGTTCTTCACCACAAAAATCATCTCTTCGTACTGTCTTCTCCAAGATGTGAGGGAATCAGGTATCCTTCTCTACTTCCTCTCCCCACCGATAGTGTGATTCTTGGAAACAGGTGATCTACAACCACAGCTTCACTTGTTTTATCTTCTGGTGGGACAGGCTGTCTATTCCAAGAGGGAAGGCATGTCTGTTTTATTCCTATGCTATAGTTAGTGCTTGACTTCTCATGTATCCATATTAGCTGTTCAACAACAGTTTGGGGAATGAATGAATGAGTAGTAAAGTGGGATGCCCTTGTTTTTTATATCGAAAATGTCTTGCAAAATACAGTGGGTTCTAAAGATGTGGCTACCAGAGTCAGCTGGCACACCAACGTGCAATGCATGGTGTTCTTGTCCCAATGGTAGTTTCTATTTGGGTCGAGCCGGCCACCAACGCGCTGGAGCAGAATGCAGACCCACAGAATCCAGCTTTCCGAAGAGCGGCCCTTGGGGCTCCCTTAGTCTCACTAACAGCTTCCTAAGAAAGAATACATCAGGGGATGAACAGTCCATCTTGTAAAGGACAGAAGTGACTGTTGAGTTTTGTTTTGTAACCATTTCTTTCCTCTTTTAGAAAGTTTCAGACACCTGGCCTGAGGACTTGGGGAAGCATCGGTAGAAGATGCTTCTCATCCACCTCCACGATGGACGATGGACGGCAGATCTATATCAGCGATCACACATGAGTGGGAAATAGGGAGTGGAATTTCCTGTCAGGCAGACAGAGGAGAATTATAAATAAAGTGCATTAAAATAGTCTAAGCAACAGACTATTTATGTGGAATAATTAAAGATGGAATAATCCACATTTAGTATAATAGTCATGCAGCTCTGTGGGCAAAATAATAGACTCAAAATATATAAAGTCAAAATCATTAAAGACAGAAGTAGAAATTAACAAAATATGTGGGAGACGATAACCTGCCACTGATTATATTAGCCCCACCTCTCTATGTGGCCAAAAATCCCTCCTGAAAACAAACCAGGGAGATTAACCAACTTAGTCTCTAACCTAATGACTAACCAAATACCTAAATAACTGAAACAACATAAACTAACACTCTTTGAAAATTCAAGGAGATGAAAATTTACTAAGAACATAGAACATTTTAATTAGTATATAGGATTGATTTAAAAGATACCTGATAGTTTTGTGCCTTACTCATAGAGAATGCCTTTTTTTCTTTAAGTGTTTACAGCATATCTACAAAAAGTGACCATGTAAATAAAACCCCCAAATGCCGAATTCTCCAAACATCATGACTTAATCACAAAATAAGATTAAAAATGTCAAGTAAAAGAGTAAATAAAAAATCACAATCAGCTTTAGTATGCACGCCTTTAAATAACTCTTGGGTCAGAGAAAGATCGAAATTAAAATTCACACCTATATTTGTAAGTAAATAAAAGATTATATGATATATAAAATGCCAATAAATGGCAAGTAAATCCACACAAGGTGTAAGTCAGGATCAGATTCAGACATTTAAGCATTTTATACATAAACATGCAAGGCATGTTTAAATATTAAGTATATGAAAAAAATTTAAACTTCAAATGTTTTATGTATCAGCGTATATTATGTTATACATTATATATAAACGTTATTATTTTCACTTAAGTTGAAAATTAAAGCCTATGAAAGTCCCAGTAAAGGGAATAATATGGGTGATAGTAACTTCATTAAAAACAGAAGCAGCACGTGGCTCATAAATATATCTAAGAGTTGTTACTTCTGTGTAGCGGGGCAGAAAATAAAACGGATTCTAGAAAGTCAAGTAATGGGAAAAAAAGAGGAAACACAAAACCGCAATGTGTGTATAAGAGCAGGGCAGAGTGTTTGGAAGAGAGAACACTAATTAATTGAAAAAGTCACAGTCAAATGTTAAAACATTTTCTAGGAGGCTGTCAAAACGGATTATTTTGATTAGATCAATAACTATTTACTTGAATAGAACTGAAAAAGAAAATTTTTTATAAGATCACTTAAGGAAAATAGCCCTAGGGCAGAAAGAAAATAATTTCAAGTATGAATTTTGATAAATGCAACCTTATCCAGAAATGTGAAAAAGATAGACATTTCTCTCATTTGTTTTAAGAATTTAGATAACTCTTTAAGTTGGAATACTCCAAAGACAACTACAAATAACTCTGTAAATTTAGTTACATTATCATTTCATTTCACCCTTAAAGTGCCCTAAATGTTGGTAAATTAGTTCCTGGTATAATCTCCCCAATTTATAAATGAGATACCAGGCTCTGGGAAGTAAAGAAATCACTCAGGATAAATAGATACTTAATATTTATTGAGTTCTTATTGATAAGCAAAGTCTTTGTTCTTTTCTATCTAGGCATTATCTAATGCAGGCACATGCTATTATCATTGCCACCTTCCGTTTTAGATCACTGAGGCTCAGAGGCTAAATTGCTTGCCTGAAATCAGGTATTCAGAGTCCAGAGTCTTCCAGGAAGTACTATGCCAGGCACTTTAAATAAAGTGAGAGAACTAAGGCCTGACAGCAAGTTGATTCTAACCCTGCTGGTGGGCTGGTGGGCTGGTGAGCTCCTACTCAGACCCAAAGTACCAGACGGACAACAGCATGGATTCTTGAATTCTGCTTATTCTACTTCTTGTGTAGCCCTGGACAAGGTACTTCCCTCTCCTGGAGCTGCCATTCTGGAATCTATCAAAAAAAGAGAATATTTTTTCTACAAGGTGAGCATGGGAAGTAAATGAGAATCGATTAAAAAGCCACTCAGCTCAATAGCTGGCACATAGTAGGTGTCCAATAAATGTTGGTTTCTTTTCTGGAAATATTGACATATGATGGATGAGTCTCAGAAATGAGAATTATATTTGGTCAATTATGCTATTCATAGTTCATATCCCGGTTGCGATAAAATTATAGATATAAAAATCTCCTTGTAGATCAATATCTTTAATTCTATTGAAATTACAGAGGCTACACACAAGAGGGAAGGAACAAATGTGGTCGGTCAGAGATATTTGGTTTTTTTTAAATGGGCCACAAGGAAGAGTCACTGAAAAATCTTTGAGACGTAGGTAATGTTTCCTCACCACTTTCTCTCTGTTTATAAAGACAGAGATGGGGTCAAACAGTCTAAACCCATATGGACCAACAGGGAAATTGAGCTTTATGCACCAAGAGCGGCTGATTTCACAGGTTGTTTAATGTGCAGGCAGTTTTTAATTTAATATTTTCCCAGAGGCCTCTAAAAGTATTGGGTGCATTTCAAAAAGTCCAATAAATATCTGTCATTTTATATAGGACCATCATTGTTTACTTGTTTGTGGGGTTTTTTCCTCTCTCAAACACAAATCAAGTGAAATATTTAAGGTCTGAGCCAAGCACCCAGAAGCTTATTAAAAATGTGTCCAAATGAATTTGCTGGCAAATGCTGTGAGTATGGAAATGAGGCAACATTTAAAAATCCCTAAGTGGGCTGAAGAAGGAATGCTGTGTATGGTGCCCCTTGGGATAAGCTGGGACTAGGAAACACGAGTAGCTGAGAATTAGCTACAAGACACGGAGGGTCAGGGAGGGGCCAGGAAATAGGCGCCCCAAATGCCAGGGAGCATGGGAGATGGAGTGTATGGAAACCATGACGGAGAAACTGCCCCCGCCTCCACTTCCAACACACACAGATGCACACAACACGACGCACACTCACAGACCCTGGGTCAGTTATCCAACAGCCAAAGGATCATATTCCACCAGCCAAGACCAACTTCATAGCAGGTCCCACCCTGTGGGCCCCAGCCAGCTGTAGAATATTTATTTTGCCCATACCCCAATCACCAAGTTCCGTTAAGCCTATGTTTTAGTATCATAAGAATCACCTCTGGCATTTTATATATATATATATATTTTTTTTTTTTTGTCCATTATGTGTCTGACCCTTTGCAAGGCCCTGGGGTAAAATGGTGAGCAAAAACTGATTTGGTACCTCACTCACTAAACCTACCTCTCCACTCTGGTTTTATTGCCTGAACTCAGAACATCAGCATTCTTTCCACGAATGTCCCAGTCTGTCTAGGGCCCTGCCTCCCTCTCCTCCCATTCCAGCTTCCAGAGAGATAAGCCTGATCATATCACTCAACTTCGAAATCCCTGATGGCTCCCCACTGCTTACAGAATGAATGATATAGAGACAAAGAGGATGAGCCATAGATTTGCATTTTTCCCCTCCAGCCTCATCTTCAGGCTTTGCCCCTTCTGGAACTCCATGTTTCAGTGACTCCAAATGATTGTTACTGCCCCCGAAATGCGATGTTGGAGAATGCCTCCTTGCTTTGGCACTTCTACCCAACATAAGGTAAAGTGGACTTTGATATCTCCACAAACTTCTGTTTCACAGGCCCCCCCTGTCTGTGGTCCTACAAAATGGACACTCTACAAATGATCTATGAATGGATCACCTTATGTTGGAAGCATTCTAAATGCAACCTACACATTACAAAGTGTAATCTTCAGTTCAGGTGAATATTTACTGAAACCTAATCTATGCCAGCATCCATGATATGTTTGGGAGCTACAGATATGAGCAAGATGTGAATCTTTACCTCAAGGATCTCTCAACCTAGTTCAGGGACCATAGATAAGAAAATAGGGGCAGTGTAGTAAGATATATTAAATAATAAAATATTATATGATCAAACTAAAATTACATGTTTCACAGGAGGGAGTGGTCACTTTTGACTCAGAGAGTAAGAGAAATCTTCATAGAATAGTTGCATCCTAGGTAAGCCTTCAACAGATTGTGTTAGACAGAATAACCTTCTTCCCCCTTCCCCCAAAATTTTTATATCCATATCCCAGGACATGTGAATGGTACCTTAATGTGAAAAAAGAGCACTTTGCAGGTGTGATTAAATTGAGGGTCTTGAGATGGGAGATTATCCTGGATTATCTGGATGGGTCCAATGGAATCACAAGGGTCCTTAGAAGAGGGAGGCGGGAAGGTCAGAGTCAGAGAAGGTGATGTGATGACAGAAGAGAAGTCAGAGAAGAGAGGGATTTGAAGACACTATGCTTCTCACTTTTAAGATGGAGGAAGGGGCCCACAAGCCAAGGAATGTGGACAACCTCAAAGCTGGAAAAGGCAAGGAAGCAGATACTTCCCTAGAGCCTCTAGAAGAAATGCAGCCCTGCTGACCCCTTGATTTTTAAGCTAGTGAAACTCATTTTGGACTTCTGACATCCAGAACTGACAGAGGATAAGTTTGCACTGTTTTAAGCCACTGAATGTGTGCTAATTTGTTACAGAAGCAAAAGGAAACTAATACACGAATGTATAGGAGCTTGCTGGGAATTCACTAGAGTAACAACATGTACAAAGACAAGTGCCTTAGACCATCATGCAGTGTAGGAGAAGTTCAGCAGGGCCATTGGGGAGTCCTCAAACCAAAGTCAATTGCCAGTGGAGTCCTAGCAGTGACTCTGGACCAAACTTGTCCTGCTTATTCATTGACTGGGACCAGCCTGCCAGAAGAGTGGCCCCAGCACAAATGTAGCAATGGATTTCAGAGGGCAGGAGCTTGTTCCTGCTCCATCACCCTCCCTGGAGTTGGAGAGCTATGAGGTCAATTCTACAGCCACTATAGTATCTGTCTAGGACACTGCCATTATACCTGTGGAACCTGCTGGTGGAACTGCAATCCCTCTGCTCCCCCATAGGAGAGCTACTCTTCCATGGGAGTTCTCACGGGGCTGGGGTGAAGCCAGCTGTACCTCCTTCTCAGTCAACACACCTGAAATGGGGAGAATGGACTAGCAACCCTCCTTCCCTCTCCTCTATGCCCAACTTGTTTTTCTTTATTGATACCAGGCAGATGAGTCTATGTCCTCTGTGTATGTGGTCCATTTGGTTTGAGGAAAGAACCACTTTTTAGTTCTCCCATACAAACTAAGATATTCATCTTTAATTAGATTACAATGCCCTGCTTTGAGGGTCATCGCAGTCTTCCCCAGTTCTTTGTAACAAGCTGCTGGTGATGATCACCACCCACAAGAGGCTCATCCTGCCTCAAGTACAGAGCTAAACCCCTCAGCACCAACATCAGAGAGGGCTTGGAGCTCTGTCATTGACCTGGGTATCTGAATTCTTTGTTTTTGGTATCTGTATATGACCTTCCTGGGGGAAAGTCGTTCTATGGGATTGAGCCACTAGCCACCATAAAGGAAGGAACTGAGCGGTGATCCAACTGGCTAGCTGAAGTGACAGACTCAGGATGGTCCAGAAATAGAACCCAGAGCTGATTCTCGAGCCCCACATTAAACTAAAATTAAGTATGTAAAAAGCATGGCACAAAGGAGATGTGATGTCCATCCAATTGCCTAATGCCCTCCAGATTTGACTTCCTAGGCCAGAATCACCCTGGAGTTGTTGCATCATTTGGTTAGGGCGCTCTGGTCAACTTGCTGGACTTGCTGGGGCCAATGGAAGGTCATCCCATCTCTTACTGAACCAGACCCTGACCTGGCCACCTTCTCCCTGCCCACCTCCACACCCATCCCCATATCCAGGAGGCCCCAGCAAGCTGGCTGCCCTCTCCTACAATGAAATTGTTTGTACATAGAATGCTAAATTCAGAATTCATTCAGCACCCTGAGCATCGAATATCCAGGGCAAACTTCAGAGGCAGCCTTGAAGCAGAATCTATCATTCAAACTGTTTAGGAAATTCCACCTCCCAGGTTCCTGCCACACCAGGAACACACGAGCAGCCCCCTCCTGCAATGGTGAGAGAAAAAGGAAGGCCTTTGGAGAAAAATCTATTGTGTGGAAAAGTAAAAGATGCTGAAATTAGTCATGAAAGACCCAAATATTTCCTGTTGTTGAATCTGAGGCATGTGTATGTGCAGTGGGAATCAAGTTATTAAAAACATTTTTTCACTGCTTATATATGACCAATTGCCTCCTGGCTTTTTATGGAGAAATGAGAGAAGCCAGTTATGTTCTTATCAGATTGGAGAAGGAGGTGGAGCAAAGAAGGCATCTCTGGCCTTAACACAACATCCACTTTAGACCTTGAAGTGTGGGGCAAAAGTCTTTACTCACAGGTGGTACGCCCAAAGCAAGAAGACTTTCAGCAAGCTCCTCGAGGGCAAACTAGTCAATGGCACCAAGGTAATGCAGCCCTGTGATCTGCTTATCAAAAAGTCATTTTTCCTAAATGAAATTGCATCATCCCATCAGCTTCTGTTAGGTGGCACATTGGTAGAGTGCTGGACTTACCATTCGTCCAGGATTTGAATCTTGATTCTGCGGCTGGCTAGCTGTGTGACCTTAGGCAATTCTCCTGAGCTCTCTGAGTCCTGGTATCAAGTGAGGAACATACACTCATGCAGTCATTGTGAGGATTAGATGAGATACTGCATGTGAAATGCTTAGCTCAACACCTGATTCATATCAAGAATTCCATCTTCATTTCCTGTAGCTGCCATAACAAAGTGCCATAAGCTTGGTGGTTAAGATGGTAGAAATGGAGCCAGAGGTCTGAAATCAAGGTGCTGGCAGGGCCATGCCCCCACTGGAATCTGTAGGAGAGAATCTTTCCTTGCCCCTCCCTAGGTTCTGGTGGTTTGCTGGCAATACTTGATGTTCTTTGGTGCTTGGCTTGCAGGTATAGCACTTTAATCTCTGCCTTCGTCTTCACATGGCCATCTTTTCTCTGTCTCTCCCCTCCCCTTCTTAGAAGGACATCAGTCATACTGGGTTAAGAGCCTGCCCTCCTCCTGTATGACCTCATCTTCACCAATGCTACCTGCAATGACCCTGTTTCCAAATAAGGTCACATTCTGTAGTCCTGGGGTTAGGACCTCAACATATTTAGGGGACACAATTTCAACAGTAACAGTGGTGGTGGTAGTAAAGATGAAGACGATGATACCAGTTCTTCCTTCTTATGCACAGGAGGAGTTCTGTAAGAGTCCCCATTAAGCCTGTTGGATAAAGGCCACCTAGACCCAAGGGGAGGCACTAGAAAGCTCTTTGGTGACAGAACAGATCATGAGAAAAATCGATTGCCCCAGCAATGGTAACAGACGGTAACTTCTGACCCTGTGAAAAATCGGTGGCCTCTTTAGTTCGATCAGCAGGCAAAAGTTCAGCTACTTGACACGTTTTGCAGATGCTCCTCTCTCAGGGCCGTGGAAATGGACGAGAAATCTCTGGAGATGAGGCTCTCAGGAGACCTGGGGTTCTTCCTATTTTGGGTGAGGCCAGAAATACCCTGGGCAGAGCTGACTTCCAGCAGGACGTCCCCAAAACTGGCCATAGGTAGCGAGCGAGAGAGGAAGGCAGAGGCAAGCAAGATCAACAGGGGAGAAGTTCAGTGAGCGCCTCTAAAGTTCAAACGCTTAACTTTGTCCTGATTTTGTTTAAGGCTCAGGGTTCAAGTCATTTCTTATTTTATCCGAATCAGCCCAGCAGCCTCTAGAGAGAAGACATGGGTGTTGCTATAATATTCCCAAAGCCCTCGACTAAATCAATGTCTTTACTCACCCTTAGACACCTAAAATGTCACTGTAAGTTAGAACCTTAAATAGTTTAAAATAAGAGCATTACCATTCTCGTGTTCAACAGTAAACAAAGTGGGAGATTTCAGTATTATGTGACAGAAATGTCAGCTGTTCTGACTCTTTTTAATTGTCGTATAGGAAGACTGGATTTGATTCATTGGAATCCAGGACTCCCTCCAATAGCCATTTTGGCAAAAAGGTTCCCTCTCCAGCAGTTGTTTCAGTACTGTGTGTACCTCACCCTGGTCTCTGTACCCTGCTCAGGGGTTCTAATGGGTAGTCAGCCAACATTTCTCCTTGTAGGGGCTTTCTCCCATATCATGGGACAAAGGAAAAGACAGTAAAGTCTCCTCAAGCTCTCAGAAGACTTTTGACCTGGGACAAAGGTCCAGTTGAAGCTTCTGAGGAAGTGATATTCAAGTGGGACCTGAAGAAGGAATAGGCATTAACCAGGCAAAGGAGGGTCCATGTCCCAGTAAGGAGCATATTTAAGGACCCAGCGGGAGGATCAGTGGCATATTAGAGCTGGTTGGTACCATCCACTACAGCCACTGTGAGTATCTCTTCCCTACTCTGTGTTCAGTAGCACCACACTTGTAGCTTGAAAGTGGCATTGGTAGGAGCATGCATACCATGGAAATTGGTAAATGTTACAAATCAGGGTGCCCCCTCCCCGCTGCCAAGGTTAAGACCTTGAGTGATTAAGCATAAGGACCTCGACTTCTTCCCTGTACTCTCTCCCTTGCACTCTGCATGGCAGAGTGTAGATGCTCAGTAAACATGAATTTTTTTGCCTTTTAGGAAACAAGTTGGAGACAGTCACAGAATTCAGTAATCTAACTTCCAGAACAGATGAGAATCAGCACAGAGGAAAGGAACTAGAATTGGGATGATGGCCCGAACATGTCAACTTTCCTGAATGATTCTCAGTGAAGCAGGTTCCCACCCACCTTGAGCGGCAGCTCTCCATTCACTCAGAACATGGACAATTAAACATTTAAGACTCACTTCATGGCATTGGCAATGGTTCTCAGTTAGAACATAACTTACAATCAGAGCATTAGTATGGATTGTACTGAGGTTTTCTGGTCTCAGATCTACAAGGATTCAAAAGTTCTCAGGTTGGGCCTGCTGCATTAGTGGAAGAGGAAGGAATCAGTGTCCAGTCTTTCAACAAAAGAGATGATATATGTGAATCCAAATTATTAACAAGTGCTTAATTTTAAAAGAGTTCTGGAGTCAATCATATTTGGATCAAATATTGAGTCTGTCACCTACAATTTTTGTGACAGAGGCAGCATATTTATCTTCTCTGGGCCCAGGTGTCCTTATCTATAAGGATTTTGGGAGCACCACCTCCTAGAATTGTCATAAAGATTGAATGAGCTAATGCAAGTACAATCCTTGGCACACTACCTATCAGATAGAAAGTTCCCCATCAATGTAGGCAAAGGTTTTTAAAAACTAAATGTATAGAGCTGGAGGGGATTTCTTAGTCAAACATTCCTCATTACGGAGCTGCCACTTACTGAGAATGACTGCGTGCCAACTTGCTTTCTGGATGCTTGTTATTTATTATTTACAGTTCTTAAGGAACCCTACGAGATGCATCTCATTATCCCCATTATACTGATAAAGGGCTTAAGGCTGAGTGAGGTAAAGTGACTTGCTAAAGGCCACGGTTAATATATGCCTGAGCCAGAATTTTAATCTAAGTTTGCCTGTCTTCAAAATCTGTGCTATTTTCCTATACTATACTGCCTCAAAAGACAAAGTCCAGAGAGAGGAACTAATTTGCCCAGGGTTAAAAAAAAGGAACATTGACAGCCCAACTCCAACTCAAGTTTCTGAATCCTGTACAAGAAAGACCAACCCATGATGCCTCACGAACATGACATCGATTGATCTAGATCAGCTCTGTCCAGGACATTTGTATGTCAAAATAAACTGGTAGTAACATGTTACATGTTGGCCAACAAAGGGATTTGAAGTGTCCTGTTCTTAAGTGCAGGTATAATTCTGCACACATGGTGGGCTATCAGCCACATTCAGTTTCCTTCCCTTCCCCAAAAATACAATGTTATCATGCAGCTGTCCCTACTCTCCTAATCTCACTATCAGGGAGAACATGATACTCTATAGGACATGAGCAGAACTGTCATCACCCCAGGCCTCGTTTATGCCAAGGGAGAGATTCTGCTCTCAGGGCGAGTGATGCGTGGTGGAGGGCTGCATTCAAATGCTGCGCTGTGGGAACACCGGGCAAACGTTAACCACTTCTTCAGTGATTATTGCAGCCTGAGCTCTATCAGATGCCATTTCATCACTGACATGGGACCGTGAGTGAGGACAAGCTGGTCACGAACGACAAATGGATACCAGTCAGGTGCCCTGGGGAATGAGTCACATGCAGGGGGACCGGGTTGGGCCTCCCCAGCCTGTGATGAGTCGGTGTTCACACGGGGTCGCTTTCATTGCTTTCGAGAGAATGTATCTGGAAAATGAGATCCATATCTCAGCCCCATTCTGCCGGTAGCCAGATATGGGACCTTGAGTGAGTCACTGCACAGGCCATGTTTATGAAGGAGGCCTGGACTGCGGACCCGTCAGACTTCCTGTCTGTGCAGCCTCGACCCGGCAGGCTGGCTTCACAGTCAGCTACAATTTGACTGTTTACGTATACTCTGCATTAGCACTATACTTACTCGGATGTGTACAATGGTGTTTTGATGGGTTTCTTTGCCATGAAAACTCATTTGGTCTGAGCCCCTGTACTAATTTCCTATTGCTGCTGTAATAAGTGCCACAAATGTAGTGGCTTAAAACAACCCAGACTTATTCTCTTATTGCTCTGGAGGTGAGCAGGCTGCGACTGGGTGAAAATCAAGTGCTGGCAGGACTGCATCCCCCTGGAGGCCCTAAAGGAGAGTCCGTTTCCTTGCCTTTCCCAGCTTCTAGAGGCTGCCTGCACTCTTGGCTCCTGGCCCTTCTTCCATCACCAAAGTCACAAGGTAGCATCTTCAAGTCTCTAACGCTGCTTCCCTTGTTACATCTCCTCTCTCACTCACTCAAAGGATGCTTGTGATTACATTGGGTCCACCCACACAATCTAGAATGATCTTCCTATCTCAAGGCTCTTACCTTAATCACACGTGCAAAGTCCCTTTTGCCATGTAAGATAACAGAGTTACAAGTCCTGGGAGCAGGATGTGGACAAGTTTGGGGGAACGCTGTTCTGCTAACCACTCCCACTTACATCCAGACAGCTCAGAATTACACAACAGTCTCCCAGCAGAAAGATTTGCAGCCTTCGTTGTCACCCCGCTTTGATGATAACACAGAAAGGGAAGGGAAAGGAAGAAGTTGCGTTCAGTGAAAAGATCTTTCAGCTGTGCTAACTTGACCATGTTGAACCAATCTGTGCCTCAGTTTTCATCTGTGAAATGAGGATAACAGAACCAACCACATAGGTGGACTATGGAACTCAAACGAGATAATAGTCATCAAGCATCTGGTACAGTGCCCAGCACAGCGTGGAGATACTTTCTAAGAATTCTAATCCCACTGTTCCATCTTCTCTGCAATTATCATGCCTTTCATGTAAGAAAAGGGCTGGATGTCAAGTGCTCAGGGACAACTGTCACTTCCTGACATGGCACAACATCTTCAGAGAAGAACTCACAGACATTTCTTGCTAGATGCTTTTAGATTTTAAAAGAATTAAGTAATGTGGATGGCAATTTAGAGTCAACAAAGAATTTTCTTCCTCCTTCCTCATCACAGCTCTATGAAGTGTTAACTCTCTCTAATCAGAGGAGGAGAATGAGGGTCTGAGTGGTTAGGCCTGAGGTCACATAGCTGGGAAGGTTAAAGCCAGGCTCTAGTCCTGGTTTTCCAACCCCAAATCCCACGCCCTCTCCACTGTGCCATGCTGTCTGCATATTTTTTGCCATGTGTCACACCCATGTATTGTGGCTGGAGAAACAAGGACAATAGAGTCCAATAGAAATAAACAGGTCACCCAACTTCAGAACGGCTGGGAATTGTACATGTGAAATGACTAATAATTTTTTTGCCAACGTTTTCTTTTGAGTATGTTCCATGGGCTCGAGACACTGGAGTCAGACTGCTTGAATCCTGATTCCAACATTTAGAGCTCAGTGAGATTCTTCAAGTCACTTCAGCTCTCTGAGTCTCAGTGCCAGCACTCATGGGAGGCCCTGTGTTACTGTCATTTGGGTAGAAATGTAAAAGGGAATGCAACTGTTGCATAGCAGATTAGTGGGGTCAGGCTATACTTAGGAAAATGTTCCAAGGAAAAGTTTGATTAGATTAATCCTTCTAAATTCCTTGCAATTAAATGTGCACCATGCTGGAAGTTAACTAATGGGCTTGGCTAAATTGAGCGTGGGCTTCCTTCCATCAGTTTTCCCCATATTTTGGAGGGGCACTTTTTTGGGGTGATGAACATTTAGGTTTCAGGAAATCATACTAGATTCCTCTTATGGGGCCTTCTCACTTCAGCTGAATATAAAAAGAGTTACAGCTTGGAAGGTACATCATAAATCCAGTGGCAGCTATTCTGGAGCTGATTGGAGACACTTTCAAACCTAATTAAAGTGGCTTCCCTTTTTGAATGTGCTCCAGGTATCCATTTATTGCCTGGGCTAGAAACTAATTTGTAGCAAGATTTTGGGATCTGGGCCCTTATCCTGGGAGGTTTGTTATATGTGACTAAGTTAAGCCATTTAGCTTAATACCAGAGAAGTAATTTGAAATGAAAGAAATTGCATTCCATATTCAAGAAATAAAATACCCTTCTAAATAAAAAAAAAATTAAATTGCATAAAAATATATCTTCTGAAACCAAGCACCTATTTTGGATAGTGTCTGAACATGGATTTAGATATATTTGTCTTAGAATTATTTCTTCAACCATAAGCCCAATTCCTTCATCCAAATACCCAATGACTTTTTCTCCTCAAAGCATTTTTCCATTTTCTCTTCCTTCCTAATCTCAAGCTGACCTCCTTTCTTTTACAGGGTCAATGTAAGAATCCAGATGCCGCAAAGGGGAGCGGATGTAGCTCAAGTGCTTGAGTGCCTGCTTCCCACATATAAACTCCAGGGTTCAATCCCTGGTACCAATTTTTTACAAAAAATGCTGCTGCAAATTACATAGCACAGTACCTAGCACATAGAATGCACCCACCAAATCATAACCAACATCAACATCCATCAACACATCGTTGTCGTCATCAACATTGTCATCTTTTGTCTCAAGATCCTCTCTTCTGGAAAGTCAGGGAGGAGGAAAGAATCCAGAGGATCACTACTGAGAGATCAAGCCTGTGCCTAACAGAAGCTTTCACTGCGTTCCCCAAACCACTGCTAGCTGGCTCTGGCTAACTCCAATGCTGCAAAGGAGGAAATGAGGCCCGGAGACATTAATGACAGTGCTTACCATCAAAATCTCTACTTCACATCTCAGCTCAGCCATTGCCTCCCAGGGGAGCCTTCCCTGAGGCCCTGGATGAAGTAGCATCATACACACCTCCTCCGCCCACCCCAATTCTTCACACAATTATTTTTGTCTTTATTTGCAAAGACGGTCTGCCTCTGTCATGCGTGCTCTTGCTCACTGTTACAGCCCCAGGTCCTAGCCTCCATAGGTACTGAGTCACTAACTCCTGAATGGATAAATAAAAGAATGAAAATATGAATCACAAAGTCAGACAGAAACAAGTGTTGCCAAGGAAGTGGAGAAACTGGAGCTCACAAATATTGCTGATGGGATTTAAAATGGTGCAGCCACTTTGGAAAACATTTTGGCAGTTTCTCAAAAATTTAAACATAGAGTTTCCATATGACTCAGCAGTTCTACTGCTAGTTACATACACAAGAGAAGTGAAATCGTATGTCCACACCAAAATGTGTGTGGCTGTTCATAGCAGCATTATTCATAATAGCTAAAAAGTGGAAATAACCCAAATGTCCATCAAACTATGAATGGATAAAAAGAGTGTGGCACATCTATAAAGTGGAATATTATTCAACAATGAAAAGGAACGAACCTTAGAAGATTGTACTAAGTGAAAAATGTCAGAAGTCAGCCGCACAAGGCCTTATACTGTATGTAGCAGTTTGGCAGTTTGATATAGTTATTAATTCCAAAAATAGATATTGAATTATGCTTGTAAACTGGTCTGTTCATCTGGGCATGATTAAGTTATGATTAGGGATTTGACTGGGCCACGTCAGAAGGATGTTGAGCCCTGCTCGTTGGTAGGGCAGTCTTAAAGATAAAAGACGTGGCAAAGGACAGAGTTGGAGAGTTTTGATGTTGGAGTTCTGATGAGGAAGGAGAGAAGGCCCCGGGATAGAGACGAGCCATTCGCCTGAAGAGTTCACAGCAGGCCTTGTGGAGAGAAGCAAAGCCTAGAGAGCCTCATAGTCTGCAGCTGACCACGTGGAGGAAACAGTCGCTGAGCCCGGAGAGAAACGGAGCCCCAGGAAGAGAGGAACCCAAGAAGCCTGAACCCTGGCAAACGTTGGCAGCTGTCTCGCTCCAATATGCGGCAACAGACTTTGGTGAAGGAAGAAACTTAGATTAATGGCTTTTACCCCAAATAAATACCCTTTATAAAATCTAACCGATTTCTGGTATTTTGCATCAGCACCCCTTTGGCTGACTAATACACTGTATGATTCCATTTATATGAAATGTCAAGAATAAGGAAATCCATAGAGATGAAAAGGAGATTAGTGGTTATGGGAGACTGGGGGACTGGGGGACAGGGGGGAGATGATGAGGAGTGACTGCCAGTAGGCGTGGCGCTTCATTCAGGGGTGATTAAAAGTTTGTAAAATCAGTGGATAATGGTGATGGTTGCACAACTCTGTAAATATATTAAAAAACCAGTGAATTGTACA
>JAQZBX010001558.1:0-65081 GCA_029593785.1 Cabassous unicinctus
AAAGATTATCATAAGAGGATACTTTGAAAAAATATATGCTAGCAAGAGGAATAAGTTAGAGGAAATGTAAACATTCCTAGAAACTCACAAGCATCCTTCATTGATGAAAGAAGAAATTGATGAACTTAGAAGACCAATCACAAGAAACAAAATAGAATTAGTCACCAAATACCTCACAACTAAGAAGATTTTACTGGGAGGTCTGGGGGATCAAACCTGGGTTCCTCCATATGGTAGACCGATGCTGAACCTCTTGAGCCACATCTGTTTCCCGAGACATTTCTTTGAAACATAAACACCAAAGCAGACAGCCTCCCTATCTCCCAGTCTCTGGAGGTTTTAAGTGCCTCACTTCAAGTTGTATCTACCTGTTGACTTAGAGATAGACATTTTATTTTTCCTTTGGATAAAGGCAAATAGCTAATACTGATGGTCACCCCTAATTATTAGTAGAATTTAGGATTTACTTATACCCTCCATATAGTACCAAGTGGTACCAGCAAGTCCTCTTGTGGACAAATTATCCTTTATCTTGAGAATACATCTGTATTAGATGTAGCTGCTTGACTATATAAAAGGCAAGATTTCTTTCTGTCTTTTCAATCTCTGGCTGATTACCTGTGATGCCCTTCAAACTCTGGCTTAATGATTATTCAGTAATAAAATTGTTTAAGTCTCTTCTACCTTTGTGTAAAGAATTCACGGGGTTGGCAGGAGATTTTATTTTCAATTATTTCCCCAACTAGTTCTCTTCCTAATTATTGAGTTAAACAAAATCTTTGACAAATATTCAACATTTTATATCTGTAAGAGGATCATGATTTCACACTTTCTTGAAAAAAATCCTATTTGTGAGGAAATGGAAAATAGGTTTGCATTTTTAAAAGATAAAGGATATAAAACCCTTCTGAATATCTCTGTTTTGTCTTCCCATTTTTAATTGGGTCAGTGGTGAGTACAGATTCTAACATCTGGGACCTGCACCTATTGTTTCAGAGAAAAGAAGTATTCAATAAGGGCCCACTCTCTGAATTTCCTCTTCACAGGTCTCAAAATTCTGCTTCCATACAACTGTGGCTAAAGCTTTAAAAACAATCCAGTCAAGTGTGTATCTAACTAGCCAAAAATCATCTCTCTTTGAGTATTTGAGCAAGCAATATCTATGCCTTCTCCTGACTCTCCTTCTTACTATCTTTGAGATGTCCCCATTTAGTGATGATACCCTCAGTTCTAGTCCTAAACTTGCAAATCCAAACATCTCTGAAGTTATCAGACTTGCCCACACCACACTGCCCATGAGAAGCAGATTAGTTACCATCTATTGTTACTCAGGTTGCCCCTTGGGGATTTCTGTAGCTAAACCCAGCAAGCATAGCAAAGCATTTGCCCAACAATGCCAGGTCCTTGGAGGTGGGAAGTGAAAGGGAGTTGAAGGACACAGAGGCCATTCTGGAGTGGGCAGTGTGCTAATAAAATGGGATTTCTTTCCTTCCTATTGTTCTCCCTACAATCTAGCATTTAACATTTGACAAATTAAAACACCTGAGGCTTAGGGAGGGTCAGTGATTTGCTCAAGTCAGATTGTCAGTATGTGGAGGAACTGAGATTCTTCCTTGTGCAGGGCTATCTAAGAAAACCAACCAGCCATCAGCAAAACGACTCTTGGCTTTTGCTAACATCCTTCACCATAAGACAATAGTTAAAAATTGCCCAATGTAGCCAGAATATTCTCCATGACCACTCTGGGTACATTTGAAGTAAAACAGAAAGGGAAAAAAAAGAAGAAGTAGAAGAGAAAGGGAGGAAGGGAGGGGAAGGGAAGGAAAAGGAAGGGAAAGAAAACTGAGTACTGACTGTTTCATGAGGTCCCAGCTGGGATTTTTGGAATGGAGGCTGGTTATGTGTGTGTCAGCAAATGAAACTGAGGGACATTAAATATTTTTCTTGTATCTGGGGGTATGTCTGCAAAAGCGTCTACTTCCTATTTCCCAAATATAGTCATTTGGTGTCAGAGAGCAATTTAAGTGTACAATTCAGTGGTGATAATGGCATTCACATTGTGGTGCTACCATCAATCCATCCACCGAAACTTTTCTTGAACACTTGAATAACTTTTCTTTGAATATTTGAAAGTAGTTAAATGGGAACCTTTATGTAGTATGTATGTTACCACAATAAATTTTTTTAAAGCATTATCAGAGATTAAGAGATGAAGGTAAAAATTTACATCATGAGGAAGTTAAATAAGTCTAAACTTATATGCATCTGACAATAGAACCCTAGAAAATGTAAAGTGAAAAATATGGAGAAAAACAAGGAGAAGTGGAAAATGGGGAAAAAAGAAAATATGGAGCACTTTAGTGGTAGCTGTGATTAGTCTGGAGTCACCTAAATGGAAAGGACAATCCAGTACCCCAAATACAAGCACTGAGTATCTCATTCTTACAAACATGCTGTTTGCTAGAACCTCATTATCAGCACTACCCCAAAGTTTTATCAGGACCTATTCTCATCTTTATGATATTATATATATATACATACCCATACTCTCTCAGATAGAGAGAGAGAGAGATGGTCTTATTGCACAATTATCAAAATATATACGGTTTCACACAATATAAAGGGGATATATCAATGTGGCCATGAATCTATTAGGAATATTCAAACTTTTTTGATTTTCCCGAGACAGTCCTACCTTGCATTCATTGTCCCATTGTAACTATGAATTTTTAAAAACACTTGCAGGTGTTTTAATTTGGATGATCAACTACATAGTAACTCTACCTATGAAAAGATTAAGTACCAACAAACATACTTTCATCTAAATAGGTGTCTTTTTAAACCACTGATAAAATGGTACAAATACATTTTACTTGAATTAATAAAAAAGACAAGTTTTCCTTTAATTAATTTCAGGGTGATGTGATTTCCCTTTTGTCCTTCTCTGTGGAGTAGAATTCCATCAGTCTGCATGGTTTTCAATTTCAAAGAAATAGAATCTCTCATTGGGTTTATAGATTTTTTTAATCAAATCTGTACAGCAGGGAACTTTGCCCATCAAAATCAACCATCTCAGATTCTACAAAAGACGATATTAAAAAGCAATTCTAAATCTAAATATGCTGTACACGAGCACACTGAAAATATGTGGGTAGATATACACACATACACATATAAACACACGATATATTTTTAGTCTGTTCATTGGAGGAGAAACCTACTGCTGCCAAAAACCTATTTTCTATTTATATCATGAGCTGATATACTTAATATCCACTGTTATAACTTTCTAACATGTTTCCAAGCTTCATGATCTAGAAACACTTTTATTTATCTATTCTCAATGGCTCCTAACTTTTTAGTGGCCTATTTCTTCTCATTGTGTTTTATTAAAAAGCAAAATAAAGGTCAGGAAAGAAGTTATACTTCTACAACATAAACTCTCCTTGTTTATCTCAAGACCACTCTTATATTAAATATCAGTAAACAGCTTATTTTTAACCAAATCAGTAGCTTTGACATCTCATAATTCTTACTCGTGTACTCAATTTTGCAAATGTTTGATCTGATTGTAAAAGATACATGCACACATACCATAATAGCTAAATACTGCTTTTGATGTAGTCAAGGCCCTTCAATAAATCGGTAGTTTTTTTTCAGAGCTGTTAGCTAATAGTAGCATAAAGAGCACACGTGTTCCGTGTGTTCTCTGCTGCTTTGTTGAGAAATCACAGCCTTTCAGCACTTTGAGGCTTGTTCCACTGCAAGTCAGTTAGAACCACGATGCTGCCATTTTCTCTGAGCTTTCTGACAGGATCTTCTATCTCTACACAAACATTCAGCTCATCCAAAAACAAGTCATGTTTCATCAATAATATAAAAGGACATCTGTCAAAATCAACTGCAAATTGAACATTAGACACACAAAAGAACTAAAAGTACCCACAAAAGTCTCTCATCTTTTTCAAAAGTAAAAAGAAGCAATTGCTCTTTGAAATATATATTTGTGTAATACGTGATGATGCAAAGAAAACCAATGTAATATGAAGCTCTTTGCAGCTGACTAGCTGATGTCATTCAAGCCAAGAAATTATTTGGTTATTTATTTATGGTAAGTAGTTACCGTATTTAATTTCACAAAAATATTACTGCTACTTTTCTTATGGTTTCTCATTTCATTCTGATTATACAAACTATTTACAGTAAAGTATATCTCAAAAAGTTATCCATTTTATGAAGCTATCAGTTGAAAACCCAGAAGTTTGATTTTTGTCACATCAGGTTAATGTACTTATAAAAAATTAATGTTTTAAGTGTACAGTGAATAAACACCTCAGTCTGTGTAAAACTTATGTAAACTAAGCAGTTATTTCTTGCTATAAACTAATTGAATGTGTAGGATAAGAACAAAACTCTTTGTCAAATCCAAATGAAGTAGTCTATGATTACTAGATTGCAATAAAGTAGGGGAAACTCTGAGGTGACTAATGAAATATGTTCACATATTGGCAATGTTATGACTGAGTCTTTATGAGTTGCTTAAAGACAATGCTAATATTTGGGCTTCTTTTATTTTCTTTCCTTTTTGTTAGCTAACAAAAGAATTTGTTCCTGAAAAAGTAGGGCCTGGATTTCTTTGACCTATTTTTTCTTTTTTAATCTCATCTTCACTAGAACTATTTTTTCCTTTTTTAAACTCTCATCTTCACTAGAACTACTCTGTAATAGTGGTATTGATCTAAGGCATGTGAAGTATATTTCCTAGAATGTTGACCTCAGGGAAAATGGAATAGTAAAAAACTTTTCAGAAAATGAGACATAAAGCAAAATCACTTTAAAATCCTTCTGTCCTGTAGATAATGCCTTGACTTTTCCCCCATTGCAATTGCTAATATTCATAACTAGAAATTTAGCCATATTTTTTATTCATTATATATATCAATATTTTATTGAAAACAAATCAATGAATAGAAAAACACTCCAGTTTTTAAAAAAAATAGCACAAAATACTCAACTGTGATTTGAGACTTTTGTTCAGTGAGCAGCAATTAGCTCTCCAAGAAAGCTAGTGGGGGAAAATTCCCAAGCAATCTCCTTGAACATGCTCTATCCTCTGGTAAAGCAAAATTTCAAGTCTTAATGCTTAAAAGTAGTGCTAAGGGTAAACCTTTTCCCACTTGTCCACAAAAGTCATATTTTAACATTTTAAAACTCTGGTAAGAGCAAATAAAAGTTTTTACAGCCATAATTAATATAAATAATTCACTATCATATTTATTTGGATGATAACCCTAAATAAAATGATACCATTCAATATCATATTTTCATATTTAATGAAATTATTTATCTGAAAACTTTGGGGAGAAAATTCCTTTCAATTATATAAAATGTAATGCAGTAGGATACTGAAAAACTAAGGTCTCTTTTTATGGGTTAGAATAGGAATCAGAAGTTCCTCAAAATCTTCAGAGTATAGGACCCACCATCCAAAATGAATGGAGGAAGTTTGATTCTTGATTGAAAGTAGGAAGTACTTGGCTAATTTTAAATGAATGCGTTTATAATTATATTAGTTGAGGTTATATTTTGATTACTGAATATCTATCAATATTGGTAATATGGTCCCCTCAAACACCAGCCCACCAGAATTAGATCAATAACTCCATTTTCCAGTAGTGATCTGGTCCCACTTCCAGTCTCTCGTATTGGTGTGTATTATAGTATAGCGTATTAGTTCAGAGAAAGAATTGGCTCCATTTTGAATATCCTCTTTGTGCCTCAGTTTCCTCATCTTTGAAGTAAGAAATAAAAAGCTCCTCCATTACAAGGTTGATGCCAAGATTAAATTAGTTAATACTGTTAGAGCACTGAACAGAGAAAAGAGGTGGAAACTAGTTAAAAACAGCACTTAGAGAATTTGTAGGAACGTAGGCAGTTCAACATGATAAAATGAATTTCTGAAGGATCCCAGAAATCTTCCATTTTCACTCCCATGGTCAGATCCCACCCAGCAAGGATACAGAGGTTTCTAAGATCTACAGTTACGCAGCTGCTTTTCTGACCAGCCAGCTCTTTCAATCACAGGTGACCTAAATCCTACTCAGAAGTATTTCATTTCCTCTTGTTAGAGGAGAGTGAGCGCTTAGAAGCCATCCTTAAATTCATGCAAACTTTCCCAAAGAACACTGGAAAGGAGCTGAGGACAGATGTGTTCACAACATTCATAAACACTGAATTCCACAAAATGAAGGACTTTGTCGTGGAAAACAGTCACCCATCTGAGAAGGACCCTGCCAAGAGCAGTTTTATGCGTTATGTCCTCATTCCTGTAGCTAATATTTACTGAGAGCATGCCATGTGCTATGTGGAAGATAAAAATGCATAAGACATGGAAATATCTTTAAGGAGCTTACAGTATAGGAAGAGGATGTATTTCCTGAAGTGTGATGACTTCTGCCCACCTCACGAATACCATCTGGAAATAGGTGTTCGGTCCAGAATGACTTCTAAGAGGGGATATGGAAAGAGTCTACTTACTTTTTGACTCCTGCCAAGTATGAAATTCCTGCAAAGCTGAGGTAGAAATCGTTTATTTCTTTGAGTTGTGAATCATATTTTCACCTGCAAATCGCATTTTTAATTCTGACATCTCATTAAAAACTGTGATTCTCAACAGGCCTTGTCTTGCTGGCTCCTGCTTGCATTTCCATCACCTGGGCAGCATATTAACATTTTGAGGAATGTGCTATTTGAACGAAAAGTCCCATGAGGTGCAAACACTGACATTTAAAAGGGAGAAAAAAAATACAACTCTCTCATGGAAAATTTCTTAAATTGCTCTACAGGCCACTCTCACTTGAATCAATTAGGAGTAATTACACAGATACACCAGACACAGGGGCCCTAACCAAGCCAGTAGATCAGTATGTCTGCTGGGGAGGGCCCAGGAATCTGCATATTTGACAAGCTAACTGGGTAGCTGGGATGCACACAAAAGCCTGAGAGCAATTTATCAGGAATGGCTAGATTATAGAAGTTTATAAATAATAATAAAGAGCATATTATTTTCAATGTGGAAACACGAATATCAACTTCATAGATATTTTATTTATACACAATAACATACCCTCATTAAGGATACTGTTCAGTAAATTTTAACAAATGTATGTACCCTGTGATTGCTGCAAAAATCAAGATACAGAGCATTTCATGTCAACTGTTAATTGCCGTTTGTATTAATCCCTCCTCTCAGCTTCAGATCCAAACAAAAATGACCTTTTTTTGTCACCACAGATTCATTTTGCCAGTTCTGGAAGTTCATATGGTGACATCATACAGCATATTCTTTTGTGTCTGACCTCTTTTTTAAGTGTAATGTTTTTGAGATTCATCCATGTTGTTACATGTGTCAATAGTCTTTTCCTACTGACTGCTGAGGGGGACATTCCACTATATATGACAATTTGATTCCATTGTATATGACAATTTGATACATATGAAATGACAATTTGTTTATACATTTATCTATTGAGAAACATTTGGATTGTTTCCAGGTTTTAGTTACAATAAATAAAGCTGAAATGAACATTCACGTGTAAAAATCTTTGTGTCGACATATGCTTTAATTTCTTTTATTGGAATTACTGGGCTATATAGTAAATGAATGTTTAATTTATAAGAAACTGTCAAATTTTTTTCTAAAGTGGTTGTACCATTCTTACATTGTCACCTACTTGAGAGTTCCAGTTATTCCACATCTTTCCTAAACACTTCATATTTTCATTCCTTTCAACTTTAGCCACTCTGGTGGTATGAAGTGGTTTTTAATTTATATTTCCCTGATGGCTAGGATGTTAATCCCCCCAGATGACTCCCTCATCTGTCTGTTCATTATGTATATTCATTGTGTCTGCTCATTGTCTCTACTCATTGTGTCTGCTCTTTGTGTCCACTCATTTTCTACTTGTCTTCTTTAGGAGGCACTGGAACTGAATCTGGGACCTCCCATGTGGGAGGCGGGTGCCCAACTGCTTGAGCCACATCCGCTCCCTGCTCATTGTGTCTGCTTGCTGTGTCTGCTCATTGCGTCTGCTTGTTGTGTCTGCTTGTTGTCTTCTTGTCTTCTTTAGGAGGAACTGGGAACCAAACCCAGAGCCTCCCATGTGAGAGGTGGTGCCCAACCACTTGAGCCACATCTGCTCTCTGCTCATTGTGTCTGCTTGTTACATCAGCTAATTGCATCAGCTCATTGCATCTGCTCATCTTCTTTAGGAGGGACCGAGAAACCGAACTGGGGACTTCCTATGTAGGAGGCGGGTGCCCAACTGCTTGAACCACACCCACTCCCTGCTCATTGTGTCTGGTCATGTGTCAGCTCATTGCATCAGCTCACTGGATCTGCTTGTCTTCTTTAGGAGGCACTGGGACCTGAACCCGGGACCTCCCATGTGGGAGGCAGGCACCCAACTGCATGCATGAGCCACATCTTCTCCCTTGGATGTTGATTAATTTTAATGTTTAATGTTTTAATATAGTTGGGATAGCATTGATTCTATAAATTATTTTGGGGGTCAATGATAATAATATTGAATCTTTAATCCATGAACAGGCAAAGCTTTCCTAGGAAACATTTGTCCTTCTTCACACGTATGTTCTTGCTTTCTGTGGTTAGTGAGAGGAATTTAGGCAAAATATGCCTTGTTTCTACATATTCAGTAAAGATTTTGATCTCCCACCTCAATCTTCATGCATGACCTCTCCCCATCCTTCTTTTCCATCTCTCCATGTTTTTCTCTTCCTTTTCCATCCTCCAGGTGAAAACCATTATGAGTTGACTACTATCCCAATTCTACAACTTACTTATTACTGACAGATGTGGATCTTTTTTTCCATCTAATTTTAGGTTTCTATTTATTTGTTGAAAATATTTGTTGAAATTTGTCTAGCACCTAAGTGTTTTGTAACGAGAATTTTTCAGAATATTAATTCCATCATATGCTCACATAGCATAAGCACTTTGTTTTCTTCAGTACATTTCAATGACATTCAAAAGAAATGTAGTTAAAAATTCCAGTTATAACAGGCAAACTTACAGAAGATTACATGTAGAAGAAACAGAAATCTATATCCAATAAAGTTTTTAAAAATTCTGCTTGAAGTCTTTTAAGAGCTACTAAGGTAGTCATGACTTGAGAATGCCAAGATCACTGGAAGAAGACAAGCTCAAAGTACTCATTTCTGCTTTTTCCCTTGAGGCATGGCTGTCTTAAGGCATTGAGAAGCCAGACAGTGGAACTCAGGGCTTATCAAAGTAAATAAGTCCAGGTAAAACCCCTCAAATCTCAGCTGGGACTACTATAGCACTTTATCGTAGACATAAAATATAGACCAGGCCTTGTAGGGACTGAGGCCCTGCATTGAGTCAGCTAAATCCTTATGGATTAAGACCATCTGCCCTAATCTAGAAGCAGAGGTCAAGATAGAGATGCTGGAGGATGATGTGTCATCTACACGTTTTTGTACAAAATGCCTGGCATACAACCAAAATTACCAGGCATGACAAAATCAGGAACAACAAAACTAAGCAACAGAAACTGAACCAGATATTGAAGTTTAACAAATATAATTTTTAAAGTAACTGTGATCAATATTTTCAAGGAAACAAATGAACAGATGGAGAATTTAAGCACTATCTATAAATGGGAATTCTAAAATTGAAAATGACCACAACCGAAATTAAGGATACAATAGTTAGTTTTAACAATAGATTGCTCATGGCAAAAGCTGGGATTACTAAAGTAGAAAAAATAGCAATGCACGATATTCAGATTGCAGTTCAAAGCTAAAGGATGGAAAGGAGAAAGAGATAAAGATACAAAACATCTCAGACATGTTTCATTGACGTCTCCATGGAGATGAGATATAATAGGGTAGAGGCAAAATTTGAAGAAACAATCTTGGAGAATTATCCAAATTTACACCTCACCAATCCACAGGTAAAGAAAACTCAGTAAAATCCACACAGGATAAACACAATGAAAACTAAAATTGGCAAATCAAGTAAAACTGCTGAAAACCAAACACAATTTTTTTAAAACAACTGAAGGAAAAGACATATCTCCCTTGCAGGATTAAAAATTGATCAACTGTTCGTTTCTTAATAAAAATGATGGAAGTTAGAAAACTAGAATACTATTTTGTTTGTTGTTCCTTCTTTTTTAAAATTCTTTTTTATTTCTAAAGAAGCTTTAGATTACATAAATGTTACATAAAAAATATAGGAGATTCTCATATACCCTATGCCATACCCCTCCCACACTTTCCCCCATTAACAATATCTTTCATTAGTGTGGTACATTTGTTACAATTGATAAACACATATTGAAGCATTGTACTAGACTATAGTTTACATTATAGTTTATACTTTCCACCGCACAATTTTATAGGTTTTGACAAAATTATAATGGCCTTTATCTGCCATTGCAATGTCATGCAAGACAATTCCAATGTCCCCAAAATATCCCATTTTACATAGATTCTTTCCTCTCCCTCCCCTCAGAACCTCTGATGGCCACTGCCTTTAAATCAATGTTATAAATTCTTCCATTGCTAGAATAATAAGTCTACTTTAGCCCATAGTTGCATTCCCCTCTTATGTTTGTTCATTCCTCAATCTTGAGGATTTTGGGATGGTGATGCCCACACTGTTTCTGATTGAGAGAGGGCTTAGATGCCATGGAGCAGATGGATGGAAATGTATGGCTTGCAGTTGCAGACACTCTCCACTTCCTGGAATGGGCATTATCCATCATCATTCTTTTGTTAATTGTCCTGGGTGAGTCCAATGAACTGGTGATTAGGTGTTGCAACTCTGCTGAGATTCAGAGCTTCACTGGCATATGAACAGGCCTAAGATTTAAGTCTCTGGGATGTATATTTAATGAGTATAGTGTGAATTAATTATAGTTCCAAATAAAAGGGGCAGAAGAGCCATGTGTAGGGAAATTATAAATGAGTCTAACTCTGTTAAATTGGGGAGCATATATTCCAAAGTAAGGCCCATTGACAGGGTGCCAAACTCCTGAGCTTGTCTGCCCTGCTTATAGTGTCTAAATGTCTCTAGAGCCCCCAGAAGCTCCAATGTTTGAGGCACTGTTTACTGTGGCAGTCAATTAGATCTTACTGAGACATGCATAAGCATAAACTCTGGAATTAAAAGTGCTGTAAGAAAACATTTGCCAATCCTGTATTCTACACCAAGCTAAAAGAGCCTTCAAAAATAATTATAAAATAAAGATATTTGCAAGCAAATAAAAACTGTGAATACTTATCATCGGTAGAAGTGTACTTATAAACAACACTAAAAGAGCATGATTTGGTAAAAAGCATGAAAATGCAAGAAAGTAAATATATACGGGTAAATTCAAGTATATATTGATTACCAAAAATAAATAATACTGTATTTTGTGGTGTAAACATATATTTATAAAAGCACATACACATAGGGATGTGTATGTAAAATTACAATACTTGTCAACATAGTATACAAGGTGGGAGGAGTTAAAGAATAAAGAGGATATAAGTATGAAATCCTAGCATTGTTTAGAAAGCAATAAAAGTGCCAATAGTTGAAAGAGCACTTTGAAATCTGTAGGGTAGCCACAGGGGAATAAAAAGAGAAAATTAAAATAATAGTAAAACTAGAAAAATAAAACTTGATTAATCAGTCTAAAAGGAGGGATGAAAGGAGGGAAAAAGGGAGAACAGGTCATCCAAATGGAAAACAAGTGATCCCTTTAACTTCAAGTATATCCATAATTACATTAATAGAAATATACCAACTAAAACTCAATAATCTCCACACAGGATTGAAAAATAGAGATTGTTCTTAACTACGATGACTTCAAAAGTTTGAAAGTAAAAGATTATAAAAAGATATTTCATGTACATGCTAACCAAAAGAGAGCTAGTGTAGCTGTACAATCATCAGGCAAAGTAGACTTTTGAACAAGAGACATTATTAGTGATAAACAGGGATATTTCTTGATACAAGAGTCAATTTTGAAGGAAGATACAACAGTTCTCAATCTGTATGCATAAAACACACATAAAGAGCTTCAAAATATGTTAAGCATGTGACTGTTTATCTTGCTGGGATTACTAGCTAGTTCAGGCATGTTCTTCTCACAACAACAGTAGGCATTGAGGAAGGCAAATGGCAATAAGCAAGGCCTCTTAAGGCCTAAGGTTGGAACTGGAGCTCTATCAATTCTGCCTGTCACTGGCTAAAGCAGGTCACGTGGCCAACTCAGGGACACATACTTCACTCACAAGGAGGCAAGGGTGTGGTCAAAGAGGGGTGGAGTTGATGCCAGTGATGAAAACTAACACAGCATAAGTATGTGAAAATTGATGGAAGAAAACAAATATAAGGAAGCTGCAGAGAGGGAGAAACACAGCCAAGACAATACAAACATGACAATCTCATCAGTTATGACAATCTGCCATGTCCCAAATTAAGCCAAGTAGAATTTGAGAAAGGAGAAAATAAAATTTGCTTCTTTTCTCCATTTCCCATTTATTTTGTTTTCTTGGGAACCTCCACTTGTCTTCTGTTATTCCTATAGGGAAGAAGATAGCAATAAGTCCAGTCACATGAAACTGCTCATATTCAATTGCATTTGACCTACAAAATTGGCAATTTATGATTCAGCAGGTGAGGCTAGAATAGTCAAAAAGGAAATGACTGTTTGACAATAACATTGCTAAATAAGACGGAGTCTGAATGGCATATAAAACCATTTGTAAGACTTTAAGTTAGAATATGTAACAGTAATTGGGTGAATAGAGGAGGAACATTGAGTAATAACAAAGATCTCAATTTGGGACATTATAAAATAATTCTTCATGTGAAGAAACTTTTGGTGTTCTATTAATTTTCTGGGCTGAGCTTCAAAGTTAAAAGCTAAAAAAGACTCCTCCCCTCCCAGACCCCCAACCAAAAAAAGAGAAAATAAGAGAAAATAATAATAATAATAGCCCCCCCCACAAAAAAAAAGAAACCCACAAAAAACAGATCTGCCATTAAAGGAGAGAAGACATTGTGGACCAATCTCTTCTTGGTTATTTATGAAATCAACCTTGAACACTGTTCTCTATTTTTTTATTCATGAATTACTGTACATGATTTACAAATAAATATATGCCTAATCCCTATTTAACAGAAACTTGAAAAAGATGAAAACAATGCTAAAGTATTACCTAGTGAAAATAATAGAGCACTAGAGTGCTGTAGAATAGGCACTTGAGATTGGGGTTTAAAGAGATGGAAAGGATACTAAGCCCTTGAGAAATCAACAGGAAAAGGATTATTCTATTTCTATGCATTAATACATTTTTTTTGAAAAACAGAGCAATTTAAGGAACCTGAAGTTGAAAATATTTGAACTTGGCCCAAGAAAAAAGAAGAGTGCACATAATAAAAAACCAAATGTTTAAACACAGGAAAAAGTGGTTTTCAGATCATCTCTCTGAGTGTAGAAAATATGCTGCCAATTAAGTATCCATCTCAATTATCCTTCATGGAACTTTTGCAGTTATGACCCAGGAAGGCCATGGAGGATCCACATGCTCATTCTGTCTCTCATGCTTATTTATAACAGTGACATTGCAGTACTTCTCTGTGGACTCTCACTCGGGAATATTTGGATATCAATAACTGCCTTTCCTACTACACAAAGATGCACTGAGAAGACCAAATGAAAGTATGGAAATATGATTATGTTATATTATATTTGTTATCATGACTGGAGTTATTACTGTCTCCAATACCAAAACTTAGAGTGATTATCTCCAAGCTAACTGCTTTATGTGAATTCTTAATATGGGAGTGAAATAAATATCTGAAATTTTGATTCATTAATTTTTCAGGTTCCTTGTCTTCTATCAGACATTTTTTAAAAATTTCTCATTCATCATTCAAAAAAGAGTCATTGTACACTCAGTACGTTGCTGACTGTATGAGTTGCTTCAGGAGTAAACTAATCCTACCTTCATGAACTCTGGGTCTAATGAGAAGAAAGGAAATTGGGCAACTAGACCCACAGATTCAGATATGCTCACAGAAGGGGACTAGAGCCCACCAAGGCAAACCATTGGCTTCTAGGAGGACTTAAAATCAGAACCACATGTAGACCAAGGGCCTGGGAAGTGTTATTTATGCCAAGAACTAAAGAATGAGAAGTAGAAAGCCAGGTGAAAAGAAATGGGGAAGGAGCATTTGCAGCAGGGGAAACTACAGGTACACAGATTTTCCATTAGTAAAAAGCTTGATAGAAACAACAATAACAACAAAAACAAACAGTGGAGAGGGAGCAGGTGATTGAGAGGTAAGGTGGAGAATTATTAAGGGACAATAATTCATTCAGCCTTGTCGATAAGTTTCGATGTCCTATTAGGAGCAGTGGAAAGCTTTTGAATATTTTAAATAGGGACGTGATTGTATCTGATCTGCATTTTCAAAAGGTAGCTTCAGCTGGAGTGTGGAGAATATAATGTAGTCAGATCTGAGTAGAGATAGGGAGACCTTACATTGGAAAGCAATTTCAGTAATCTGGATGAGAGTGGGTGTATTAGCCAGGGTTCTTCAGAGAAACAGGACCAATAGGAGATATATATATATGCTTTTTTTTAATATAGGAATTGGTTCAACTGACCATGTTAGGCAAGTCCAAATTCTGTAGGATGGACCACAGATTGGGAATTCCATGAAGGTTTCAATGAACTTCCCAGGAGAAGCTAGTTAAAGATAGTAGAGATAGAAAGTCCTCTTTCTGATTGCCACAATTATCAGTTTTCCCATTAAGGCTTTCAACTGACTGGATGACATTTCTCTCATTGCTGAAGGTAGCTCCCTTGTTGACTGTAGATATAATCAGCCATAGATGCAATGAACTAGCTGCTGGTTTAAATGCACAAAATACCCTTACAGTAACAATCAGGCCAATGCTTGCTTGACCAAACAACTGGACACCACACCCTAGCCAAGTTGACACATGACATCAACCACCACATCTGGTTTGGATTAAGTTGGTGAGTGGAGCTAGAGAGAACTGAAATCATACAAGGTATAATTTAGAGGAAGAGTATACAGATATTGGAATTCACTGAGCATGTAGGGCAAAGGACACAGATGGGTCAAGTCAAGGGTTCCCAGGTTTCTGGAATAAGTACCTCAGTGTTTCCCTTTTTGTTCTCCATGAGAGATGCTTTTCTAGCATCTTAGGTATGGTTCAAGCATGTTTGGGGAATTAAATTTGTATTTTTTCAACAGTCATCCTAACTACAGAATAAAGACTGGAGAGGTAAATGGTGGAGACAAAAAGCTCCAGGAAAGAGAAATGGGCAGATTCAAATTTTATTTAGAAGATAGATTCAGATTTGGGTCAAGAGGTGGTTGCTGGTCTCATTTTATGAGATAGGAGGCAATGGAAAATGAGCAGATATATTTATAAGGCAAGAGAATTCCATTTTAGGCAATTGAGGTTAAGTGCTCACGGGACCAGTGAGGTAGAGGTGCCCTGTGGAGGTGAGTGTGAGAGGCTGGAGCTACTTAGATCTGGGTTGAGGCTGCAGACTTGGAAGTTATTGTCCAGGATACAAATGCTATTGAAAACTCATGAATGTGGATTGAATGCCCAGAAAGAGCTTGGGAGTAGTATAAAAGGCCTTGAACAAATCTGCTGAATATGGTAACATTTATAGGATGGGAGGAAAAAGCAGAGCATGCAAAGGTGCATGGAAAACTAGGAAAATACAGAGGTTCCGAGAATGTCCTGGTGGCCATCTCCATCCTGGGCCTTGGTGTGCAGGTGAGCCATGACTCTGAAAGCCTCTTTATCCCAATCCCAGTCTAGAAGTGGGGGAAGGGACTTTAAGGTAGAGAACATGCATATGCCATGCTAGGAATCCATGACAATGCATTATGTTTAAAGGAATTGTGAGCATAACATTGGAAATGGTGTGGAGGAAATGGAAAGTGGAAAGAAAGCTTTCATCTAAGAGATAATCAATATCATGATAAACAAAGTTCTTGAATATAAACAATGCATGGTAAATGCAAATGAAAATAATAAAAACCATCATTATTAACATAAACCATAAAGTATTATATTACTGTTAACAATAAAAATATAAATTCCAACATTTGAACAATTATTCTTCTAAGGGAAATAATGACAATGTACATTGTGTTTGTTTTCAAGCAGGAGTGATATATCGTCTGTCTTGTTTTATTTTTGCTTTTGTTTTTTTTGCCAGGAACCCCTTGTGCTAAGCAGCTCATGCTTTTGAAGTTAGGGGAACCAGCAGGACCCATGAGAGCTCAAAGCCAACTGGTCCTGCAGGAATCAGGCACATAGCTTTGATCTTCCTGGTACCAACCTCTAATTCAAGGAGCTGTAGAAATCTCTCTTCACAAAGGAACATCAAGCTAAGGCTCCAGGGAGGGAAGGAAACAAAAGGTGGATGCTAAAGCAACATCACTGTATTAACTATATCTTAGGAATGGGAATACTGGAAAACAGAGGTAGTCTTAGGAAATTAATTGGGGTGTGCTAAAGGTTAAATAATAAAATGTTTCTAAAGAAGAGTATCTTTGACCTTAAATACTGCACGGATGATAGATAGTATTATTATGCTTTAGAAAATTAGTATTCTGCAAGGTTAAAGCTATGATTAGGGAGAGAATGGGGGTGACCATGTATAAATGAAGTGATATGAAAATCCAGCCTGACTCAAACCCAAGCCACAGAAGATATCCCCATCCAGTCTATTCTGTGGGTTTTTCTCCAGTTCTCTACAGGAATATTTTATATGATATTCTATTTTGATAATAATTTTAAAAATTTTATAAGAGATAATATAAAGTAGTCATGCAATTATATTCTGGGTGATCACATGGCAAATGTATTAATTGGATCCTGCCATATAACTTCACTGCTTGCTTTTAATTTGTGCTTATAACCATATCAATTCCACACTTTGTACTTTTACCAAATCTAACACACGAGAAAAGAGACCCAACAATAAGTAAACATATGTTCCTACCAAATGAAGATCAAGTGATGCTACATCATGATATTCAAAAGGTTTCACGGTGATGAAAACAGGAAATTGGAGAGAGAACTGAGCCATCATGGGGTACATGTAATGTATGAGAAAATATCAGTTTCAGAAAATACAGCATTACCTGCTTTTAGTATGATTTTCACAAGTTTTATTCAGTGCCCAGGATGTTGCAAGTACTTTGCTAAACTCTGAGATGCTAAAGATAAATGAGGCTTATTTCAAGTCCTCCTTTGAATTCAATTATAAAAGACAGTAAGTAAAGTCTACATTGTCACAGGTAGACACAAAAGGCTTTGCATAAAAACCAGTTCTCCTTCCATGGCCACTTAAAAGGCTAAGGAATACCAAGCCCCCTTTGCGGTTTGGCTTTTACAGCATCCCAAGCCTGCGTTCATTTCAGGTGGGGAAAGTAGCACTTACTATAGTCGCATCCGTACACCTCAATCCGCATTCCAATCCTGCCTTTGGGGTTCCAGGCTACTGGGAGGAAGCGCAGGAACCTGGCTTCGAAGGGAGGCTGGAGCCTGCAGTGCACCACGCTATCTGCATTGGTGTTTCCTGGGAAACCCTGGAGAACACAGAGAAGGAGATGAAGGTAGCTACAGAATATCACCTTTGCATTGGCACCTCGCGTGTCAGTGAGCAATGACTTGTGTGCTTTGCTAATAAGCAAAACGCTGCCTTCTTTAATGTTTAATGAGCTGTGACAACCTCTCCTCAGTCTCTGGACTAGTTACAGTGATTTAAGTTTACTTACTTCCAGAATAGTTTAAATTTCCTCAGCACCATATAATGCCTATGCTTCTCTAAAATGGTCATCCACAAATACTGCCCCTCATCTCCCAGCAGTCAAGACACTCATGTGTAAGCATACAGTCCAGAGCAATCAAGCACAGCTGTAACTTGCAAAGGATGCAAGATAAGAACCTTAAACTCTAAAATTAGAAAGCTAGAAGGGACCTAGGTATTATTCTAGTGCCACACACCCTAAATTTATAAATGAGGAACTAAGGTCTAGGGAGCAGGAAAGATTCTCTGGATATAGGATAGTTATCATATGTATGGTTACATCCTAGCATTCATTCCATGTTTTCAGACAGAATCCATTTCACAGAGAAACATATTCCTAATGGCTAAAGAGTCCCATCAGCCTTTTAAAAACTGATCCTATAATTAAAACTACATTACATATTACACCTCTTTTTCCCTCTCCCTGCCTTCAGCACCTCCAGTGGCCACTATCTCCACATCAATGATACAATTTCTTTCATTGCTAGAATTGCAATAAGTCTGTAGTAGAATACCAGTAAGACCACTCCACTCCATATTTTATTCCCCAATCCTGAGGATTCTGGGATGGTGATGCCCACTCCACCTCTAATTGAGAGGGTCCTTCGATCCCATATGGCTGATTGATGGGACTCTCTTGCTTGTAGTTGTAGACTCTCTTGGTTCCTTGGTATGGTGGTTGTCCATCTATATATCCTGCCATAACCTACACAATTGAGTGGGACAGAGTGTAAACCACAATGTAAACTCTAATCCATCCTTAGTGGCAATGCTCCAAAATGTGTTCATCAATTGCAAAGAATGTATCACACTAATGAAAGAAGTTGTTAATGTGGGGAAAAGTGGGAGGTGTGGGGAGTGGGGCATATGGGAATCCCTTACATATTTTTTTATGTAACACTTTATGTAATCCAAGTATCTTTTAGAAAAAAATAAAAAATATACTAACAAAAAAAAAAAGCTACATTACAGAAAAAGTCAAAGGCAGACACTCCTTTACTTGACATAATGAAATCAGACAGTAAAAAGTATCCATACTTGCTGATACTTTCTTGCAGTAGGATGAGACAGTTAAAAAAGATGTAAGGAGCAAGCCAGGGGTAAAGAAGGCAGCTAAACTGTTCTTACTGCCAGGAAGGATGACGCCTGCCTAGTTATTCTGCTTCTCTAAACATGATGCCAGGCATAACAGCAAAATGGATTGAATAAACAATCAATCTGCATACCCTCAGAACACTGGAGATCCTCCTGTAACTGAAGGTTAAGAATTATTAGATAATTATGGTGACTAAATCATTATATAGATGCTGTTATATTATAAAATAGCCAAAGGTTAATATCTGAAATTATTGAAGCTAGCTAGACTGGCCTCACCGCTGTTTATGGTTGCTCCAGACTTAGCCTGACCTTGTGAATGCTTACTATTGTGATGGTAATTCTAGATTGTCCTTACCCTTTTTTATGGTTATTCCAGAACTAAGCTCACCTTTGTGTATGCTTACTACTGTGATGGTAACCACTCCACCTCCTCTGTTCTATATCTATAGGAAAAACATTGTAGCACACCTTTCTTCTGTATACCCCTTTGCTAGAACCTTGTGACTCACCCTGGTTTGGTGCCTACCCTTCATCCTGTTCAGCCCCTGAACGTGCATTAATCCAGGAAATTGTGCCAGCTCCACCCCCAATTACTCATTAGCATCCTGATGTTATGAAATATTAGAATCTCTGGAGTTCGAGAAGGCAGTTTGGGGGCCACGAGCCCACTAACCTCCTTTGCTTTTGCAAACAAACTTTTTCTCTTTGAAACCCCAGTGTTTCAGGAATTGGTCTTTAAAGTACACTGGGAGGAAGGAACCTGTGTTGGCTGGGTATCACTCACTTGGTATACATAAATAGAAGTAAGAATATAGAAAAGGCCTTAGGGAATGTGGTCAACTTTAATGCTGGCATATATGTCAGATTTGGTAACACTTCCTTATTGCTAGTGAGTGTCAACTCTGACACTTAATCATTTTACTCAAATGATTGTGCCCTCTTTACCCATGTCAACATCATTTTTCAAGAATTAACAATTGCTCTACCTCCTTCAGTCAATCATTTATACCCCTTCCATGCCCTTAATGGAACTGAAGAATGTCCATCCACTTCCTTTACCTGGACACCCGAGGCTGACGTGGGTAAAGAAACTGCATCCCAGATCTACTGCTTTACAGTGTGTGATCTTAACCTCTTACTACCTGGGGCAAGTCGCAGTTTGCTCATCTATAAACCTGGTTTAGTAAAGCCTAACTCTAAGGTCTGGGGTAACCATTGGGTGCGATAACGTCTGATAGGCAGTCAGCTGCCCCCTTATTCGAGGTAAGCCCTCACCCCTGACTTCAGGTAAGCCCTCACCCCCTGACTCCAGGTAAGCCCTTGCTGAGCTGACTCCAGGTTAGTCATTGCCCTTGATTCCAGGTAAGCCCTTGCCCTTGACTCCAGGTAAGCATTCACTGAGCTGATTCCAGGTAAGCCCTTACCCCTGACTCCAGGTAAGCCCTTACCCCTGACTCCAGGTAAGCCCTAGAGCCTGACTCCAGGTGAGCTTTTGCCCCTGATTCCAGGTGAGCCCTCACCCCTGACTCCAGGTAAGCCCTAGCTGAGTGGTGGCTGTTGCGGCGATTGCTGACACTGTATGGCAATTTTTGGTGCAGCTGGCAGATGGTTATCTCTCAGTGACGGCTTGTCCTTCATACCCTGAATCCCATTGTTTATATTCTGTTGCATGTTCAATATCTAAGATATTCAGACCAAACCACTAAGGTGGGAGCTTTGTCTCCTATGGGCATTTTTGCCCCTGTAATACTTAAAAAAAAAAATTTTTTTTAAAGATACTTAGATTACATAAATGTTACATAAAAAATATGGGGGAGTCCCATATGCCCCAATCCCTACAACGTCCACACTTTCCTACATTAACAACATCCTTCATTAGTGTGGTACATTTTTTATAACTGATGAACACATTTTGGAGCATTGTCACTAAGTGTGGCTTATAGTTTACATTATAGTTTAAACTCTTTCCCACACAATTCTCTAAGTATGACAAAATATATAATGGCCTGTATCTGTCATTGCCATGTTATGCAGGGCAACTCTAATGTCCCAAAAATGCCCCATATCACTTATTTTTCCCTCTCCCTCCCCTCAGAACCTCCAGTGGCCACTGCCTTCACATCAATGATTAAAGTTCTTCCATTGCTAGAATAACAAAAAGCCTATAGTAGAATAACAGTAAGTCTACTCTAGTCCATTATTCATTCCCCAATCCTGAGGATTCAGGGAAAGTGATGCTCACTCCGCCTCTAATTGAGAGAGGTCTTAGATCCTGTGGGGCAGATGGATGAGACTGTCTTGCTTGCAGTTGCAGACTCTCTCTGTTCCTTCAGTTGGGTGTTGTCCATTATCATTTCCTTGTTAGTTGTCCTGGGTGAGTCCAATGAACTAGAGAGTAGGTGTTGGAATTCTGTTGAGATTCAGGGCCCAATTGGCACATGGAAAACCCAAAGATTTAAGTCTTTTGGACATAAGCTTATTAACTCTATTATTAACTATAAGTTCAAATAGAAGGGGCAAAAGAGCCATATGTAGGGAAAACACAACTGAGTCAAACTGTCACACTGGGGAGCATAAATTTCAAAGTAGGACCCACTGGCAGGGAGCCAAACTCCTGAGCTGTCAGTGTCTGGATGTCTCTAGAGCCCTCGGGAGCCCCACTATTTGAGGCAATATTTACTGTGGCAGTCAATGAGATCCTGCTGAGACATGCATAAGTGTAACCTCTGGAATGACCTCCCAACTCACTTTGGAGTCTCTTAGACATATAAGCTCATTTGACTTTACCCTTTCCCCCTTTTGGTCAAGGTCTTTTTCCAGTTGCATTGTTGATTGGTGCTTGGTAGTAATCCCTTGGTGCCAGGGAAGCTCATTCCTGGGAGTCATATCCCATGCCGGGCAGAAGATAATGCCTTTATATGCTGAGTTTGGCTTAAAGAGAGGCCACATTTGAGCATCAAGGAGGCTTTCAGGAGGTAACTCTTAGGCAACCTATAATACTAGGCTAAGTTTCAATTTCAAGAGCAAAGGTTCATAAGTACAGTCATCAATATCAAGGACCCATCAACGGTCCATCCTCCTTCACTAGTCACTGCCCCTGTACTCAGGGGTTTCTTGCTGTCCCATTAGAGAATGTGGCAGAACTCTCCTATAAGGATTTTGAACCCAACATCAAAATTCAGTTCAAGAATTAAAATCAATTTTGTCTGTAGTTGGCAATTTTTAAAAACCTCAGCACAAATAATACAATAAAAAATCTTTCTGAGGAGTCCTTTGGAAAGAAAGGTGGCTGATTGTCTTTATATCACAAATATTATTTCTTTCTCAAATTTGTTTAAAATATAAACTCTGGAAAATATATTTCTCATTGATGTGAGTGTAGCATCATATGGCACTGAGAATATCTTAAATGTCTATGTTTGTTTAATGGAATGAAATAGGTTAATTAATATTTAATTAATTTTAAACAGATATATTCTAATAACATGAATATGGCAGATAAACAATACATTCTTTACAACTTCAGAAATCTGACTATAAAATCAAACATTTGCTACATGTAATTTTAAATATATTCAAATGATTGAATATATGTATATGAACATATTAATTCACTTGAATTTCAAGGAATCACATTATTCATATATTATATAAAATTATTCCAGTTTCTTAGGATGCCAACCCAAGGAACCATGGATCTTTAAAGATTCAGAAATTACATGGAATAAATTTTGCAGAGTATTTACATATTAGCATTTCATTGACATAACATTTAGAGCTTATTATTGAAATGACATTATATTTTACATTATTGAAAAATATGTGGTGGTGTCTTTTATTCAATTTATTCAATGTTTGTTTTGAGACTTTCCAGAACAGACATGAGTTCACAGGCCAGCACATAATAAGTTGGGATGAAAGAATGAGTGGCACAAAGTCTTATTCCTGCCTTGTTTTCTTAAGTCTGAAAATGAAGGCTCCATAAGAATAGGAATAAGCATTCTCTGTAGAGCTATATAGCCATCAGCAGCTTTCAGAAGCTTAAATCTTCATTTATAGACATAATAGGGGAAGAGGCAGCACTGTTGAGAGCATTGGTTTTAGAGAATAATCTTTGGAAGCCACTTTTCTCCATTCAAATTCTCTTCTGCCTCCCATCAGTCTTGTGACCTTGGAGGTTGTCACCACCTTTCCTTGATAAGTAGACTAATATCATCATTTGAAAATCTTGGTAAGGATTAAACCAGCTATTATATATAAGGCATTTTGAAGATTATAAATGAATTCTTTCTTTACAGCACTCCTCTGATATTCAGATACATAAAACCTCTCTCCTGCTAAAAGACACTTAGATTTGATGTGGATTCTCTGGTTTTGAGGGCATCCCAAATGAATATTGAATCCAGTGACTAAAATTGAATGTCAAATAAAACAATCAACTTCCATAGCATGTTCTTTAGGTATATATGAAAGTAACTGAAATCTGTGGCATGGGGTCCACTTACATGCTGTATATATGCCTCCTAAATAAATTAGGTGGCATTAGTGACATAACTGAAAAACTACCAAAACCCAGCTTTTAATCTATTTACACTTTTGTCAAAGCCAACCATCACAGGAAAGGGTCAATTATGCTCCTATTTAAAGTCCTGTTCTCCTGCATAATGTTAAATGCATCAATAATCTTGGATGAAATATTAAGTACTCAGACAGACAGCCATAACTGGAAAAAATTACTCTGTCAATGTAAGATTCATGAGCAAAATATTATTTTTAAGAACTCCCCTAGATACTTGTCATTTTGAAACATTTCTGTCTTAAGAAAGACTTTATCATTAATTCTTTATTTTAAATGATGAGTTACAGAGATATGAGTCTCAGTCACTTTTTAAAATAAGTATTAAATCTATCTTATATGCTACCACTATACTATGCAGTTTTACACACTGTTTCATTGAGTACTCACAAGAATATAGGGAAAGCTTGGGTAAAATCATCAGTTCTTCAACAGGTTCAGTATCTTTTAATAGTTTCATAAACACTCAAATGTACTAAAAGAAATTCTTATTTCAATTCCAGTGATAATCTGATTTTAAGCTATCCTGGTTAAGTTGCAGGATGCTGTATGCAAAAAGGAATTGCCCTGGAGTCTTTGAGTTCTAATTCTGTTTCCTTAAATTGCCTGACTGAGCTGATAACAGACACAAATTTTAATTTCTGCCATCTCAGCTTCTTCATGAGTAACACGAGGATAATAATGGCTTTGCCCAAATTATCGGTTCTTGGAAGATGTTTCTGAAAATTCCTGGAAAATTCTAAGGAACTATACAAATGAAAGATAACATTAATCTGCTCACCAAAAGATATGTGAGAAAGTATATTTGATTAAGACATTTGGTTATTTTTATTAAATGTTACTGAATAAATTGCATTAGTACTAAGTATAAAGCATTAAGAATATAATTACTATAGCATATGCCCTGATGGCATTTTATGAAGCAATTAAAATGATGTCTCTACAGATTATTGAAAAATGAGTATGTTACATTTATCACTATAGTATGACACATATTTGTGTGAACTATATAATTATACCCATGTATAAATTAAGAAATAAAAAGCAGAATGAAAGATATAAAGAAATATTACATGCAAATTTAAATATATGCAAACAAAACAACCATACAACATTTTGAAGAACACACACAGACTTCTGGGGAAGATGGTGGAGTAGGGAGTTCCAGGACTCAGTCCTTCCACCAAAACAACTATTAATCGGGCATGGACTGTCTGAAACAACAATTTTTAAGCTCCCAAGGTAAGAACATTGCACAGCATCCAGGGAAGAGCAGGAGAAAGAGGCTGATAAATTCCAGTAAATAACTGTAAACTGCTCTCTCCATGAGAAGGCTACTGGTGCCCATCCCCCACTCTTACAGCAGGCCACCATGGGGTCCAGTCCCTGGGTAGCTGCTGCTGACACACGGGAGCATAAAAACCTTGTTCCCAAGAACAGGTGTGTGTACAGTCAAGCACTGATTATGGATTCTGATTAGCAGATTTGGATCCCTGGGTTCTGGCTCTCAGGCTGCCATTGTTTCAACCCTCCCTTGACATGGGCTTAGGAGGTGGAGATTTAAAGATGCACAGCTTCCAAAGAAATGCGGGACAAGGTTAGTGGAAGGGCTGTATTTGCTGGGGAGGCCAGGAAATCTCATATTTGAGAGATGCTTTTGGCACCCTTCCCGATCTCTTCCATAAGGCACTTAGGAGCGGTCTGTACCTCCTTTGTGGGTTCCTGGCCCCGTATTGGCTGGGAAAGACCAAACTGAGAAAGTCCTCCCTGGGATGACCCTCCTCCCAGAATTTGCTCTCCAGGAAAAAGCAGCTTGAGACAAAGAAAAGTGTAAAAAAACAATAGAGGTGGACATTCTAGGACAAAGGCCTGCCTGCTTCAAATACCCAGGAGAGGGAGGTTTATTCTCTGGGAAAAAGAGGGGCAACCAAACTCCTATAAACAGGAGAACTCTGAAACAACTAACAAGCAAAACCCCAGGACAAGAAAGAGGCCCAGAAAGACAGGGAAATGCTGCACACTGCATTCACTTTGGGCAGTCCTTCCTGATAGGAAGGCTGAAGCTCAACTAAACCTCTGTCTAATCACCAGCTGGCTACAAATCCAAGAAACAGACAACCCAGGGAATAAATCCCAGAGTTAACATGTTAAAATATTAAAATGTACAGTATGCAACAAATGAGTAGAAGACAAACAAAGAAACTAGAAGTGATGGCCCATCTGAAGGAAGAGGAGAAAAATACAGAAAACACCATTGAAGAAGATGAGAATGTAGACATACTAAGTAAAACTTTTAAAAAAAGATCTTAAAAATGCTCAAAGAGATGACAGAAAGTACAGAGAAAGAACTAAAGGATATCAGGAAAGAAATGAATATGCAATATGAGAGTCTCACTAAAGAGATTAAATTTTTAAAAAGAAACCAAACAGAACGATTGGAGTTGAAGACCACAATAGCTGAAATGGCAAATGTCCAGGAGGGTTTCAAAAGCATACTGTCACTGGCAGAAGAAAGAATCAGTGAACTTGAAGAAAAGATATTTGAAATGGGTGAAGCTGAGGAGCAGAAAGAAAAAAGAAATATTAAAAGTGAAAATAGCCTAAGACAGCTATGGGCCAATATCAAGCAAACCAATATACACATTATGGCAGTTCCTGAGGAGAAGAAAGTGAGAAAGGGGCAGAGGAAATAGTTTGGGACAAAGAACTTCCCAAAATATGTTAATATGCACATCCAAAAATCTCTGAGAGCATAAAATAGCATAAACATGAAGAAAAATACACCCCATCAAATATTGATTACACTATCAAATGCAAAGGACAAGGTGAGAGTTCTGAAAGCTGCAAGAGAAAAGAAACCTGTTATGTACAAGGGAGTCAAATTAGACTGAGTGCTGATTTCTCAAGAGAAACCATGGAGGCAAGATGGCAGTGGATTGAAATATTTAAAGTGCTGAAAGTAAACAACTGCTAGCCAAGAATTTTATACCCAACAAAACTCTCTTTCAAAAATGAGGGGGAGATTAGGACAGTCTTAGACAAACAAAAGCTGATGGAGTTCATCACCACTAGACCTGCCCTATAAGCAATGCTAAAGGGATATCTTCAAACTGAAAGGAAAGGACAGTAGACATTTTTTCAAAGCAGCATAAAGAAATAAAGACCCATGTTAAAGATAACCATTTGGGTAATTATAAATGCTAGAATTATTGCTTTGCATTTTTTGATACATAGCTCCACTTTTTACATCCTACAGGTGCTAAAATGCAAATGCATAAAAAGCAATGATAAATATAGTTTTTCATACATACAATAAATATAGAAAGATATAAGTGGTAACAAGTACAAAAAATGATGGGGGAACAGAAGGGTATAGGAAAAGTATATGTGCCTGCTATTGAAGATAAGTTGGTATCAAACCAAATATAACTGTTATATATGTAGGATGTTAAATTTTAATCCCATGGTAAACACAAAGAAGACAAATGAAAAATACATCCAGATAGAAATGAAAAGGCACTCAATATGGTACAACACAAGAAAGCAAATAAATACAAAATTGGGCTTTAACAGAAGTGAGGGACAAAAAAAGGTATAAGACATACAAAGGCTAATTAGCAAAATGCAGAAGAACCTGTATTATCAGTAGCTACTTTAAATGTAAATGGATTAAACTCTCCAGTCAAAAGGCAGAGATTGGCAGAATGGATAAAAGCATGACCCAACTATATCGTCTATAAGAGACTTATCTTAAAGTCAAAGATACAGTAGGTTGATGGTGAAAAGAAGGAAGAAAATATACCATGCAAGAAGTAACCAATAGACAGTTGGGGTAGCCATACTAATATATAAAATAGACTTTAAGTAAAAAACAATTACAAGGGACAAAGATGGCCATTACATATGATAAAGGGGAAAATTCAATAGGATGATGTCACAAATATAAATATATATGCACCTAACAGCAGAGCCCCAAAATATATGAAGCAAACACTGATAGATTTGAAGGAAGACATTGATTGTTCCATATTAGTAGTCCACTCTCAATAATGGACAGAACATCTAGTCAGAAGATCAATAAAGAAGTACAGGACTTGAATGATACATTAAACCAACTAGACCTAACAGACATATATAGGACACTGCTCCCAACAAAAACAAAACACATTCTTCTCAAGTTCACTTGGATCATTCTCCAGGATAGACCATATGGTGGGTCACAAACAAGTCTTAATATATCTAAAAGTATTGAAATCATACAATGTACATTCTCCAGCCATAATAGAATGAAGCTAAAAATCAATAATAGAGGGAGAAATGGAAAATTCACAAATATGTGGAAATTAAAAACTTCCTCTTAAACAGCCAAGGGGTTTAAAAGGAAATCAGAAGCAATATTAGGAAATATCCTGGGGTGACTGAAAGTGAGAATACAATATACCAAAACATATGGATACAGTGAAGATAATACTGAGAGGGAAAGTTATAGCTCTAAGTGCTTACATTAAAAAATAAGAAAGACTTTAAATCAGAGAAGTAACCCCAAAACTGGAAGAATTAGAAAAGGAAGAGCAAACTAAACACAAAGTGAGCAGAAGAAAGGAAATAACAAAGATTAGAATGGAGAAACATGAAAGAAAAAATATAAAGAATCAACAAAATCAGAAGTCTGTTCAGATAAATAATCCTGAAAAAACTTTATGTAAACTAACAAGAAAAAAAGAGAGAGGATTCAAAATAATGAAAAATTGAAACATAAAGGGGTACCCCACTGAAATGTAAAGGACTCTAATTGGACACTACGATAGAACTGTATGTCAATAAATTAGATAACTTAGATGAAATGGACAAATTCTTTGAAACACACAAACTACCTACATTGACTCAAGAAGAAATAGAATATATCAACAAATTAACTAATAGTAAAGAGATTGAATAAGTAATCAAAAACCTTCCAACAAAGAAAAGCACAGGACAGATGGCTTCATGGGGGAGTTCTTACAAACATTCCAAGAAGACTTAATTCCAATTCTGCTCAAAGGCTTCTGAGACACTGAAGAGGAGGGAACACTTCCTAACTCATTCTATGAGGGCAACATCACCCTCATACCAAAGCCAGATAAAGACACTACAAGAAAAGAAAATTACAGACCAATAACTTTTATGAATATAGATACAAAAATCAATAACAACATACTAGCAAACCAAACCCAACAGCATATTAAAAGAATTATACACCACGGTCAAGTGTGATTTATCCATGGTATGTAACGTTGGTTCAACATAAAGAAATCAATTAACGTAATACATCACATTAACATAATAAAGGGAAAACAATTCTTGATCATCTCAATTGATGCAGAAAAGGTATTTAACAACATACAACACCATTTAAAAAAAAAAATACACTAAGAACACTAGGATTAGAAGGAAACTTCCTCACCATGATAAAGAGCAATTGTGAAAGACTGAAACCATTCCTTCTAAGATCAGGAACAAGACAAAGATGCCCACTGTCACCATTGTTATTTAACATTCTACTGGAACTTCTTGCTAGAGCAATTAGGCAAGAAAAAGAAATAAAAGGCATCCAAACTGGAAAGGGAGAAATAAAATCTTCCCTATTTGCAGATGATATGTTCCTATATACAGAAAATCCTCAAAAATACAAAACAAAGCTCCTAGAGCTAACAAATGAACTCAGCAAAGTGGTGGGATACAATATCAACACCCCTCAAATCAGTGGTGTTTCTATGCACAAGCAATGAACAGTCAGAAGATGAAACAAGAAAAAAATCCATTCATATTGGCAACTAAAATAATTATCTAGGAATAAATCTAACTAAGGAAGTAAAAAACTTGTACATAGAAAACCATAAAACTGCTAAAATAAATTAAAGAAGACCTAAATCAGGGGTTTTTAACCATTTTTGTTGCACGGACCCCTTGCCAGTCAGGTGAAAACTAGGCACCCCTTACACACTATACTGTGTATTATTTAATAAATATATCACATGTGCACCAACACATTCCCCCAAGCATGATGTTTTTTTTGAATTTCAATTCAAGCTCATGGACCCCTTGTTAAGAACTCCTGACCTAAATAAATGGATGGATATTCCATGCTCATGGAAGGGAAGACTAAATATCCTTAAGATTATAATACTACCCAAAGCAATTTATAGATTCAAAGCAATCTCAACCAAAATTCCAACAACCACCTTTTCAGAAATGGAAAAGCCAATCACCAAATTTATATGGGAAAGGAAGGGGCCCTGAATAGCTAAAGTTATCTTGAAAAAGACGAATGAAGTTGGGGGACTCACACTTTCCAATCTTAAAACTTATTGCAAAGCTACAATAATCAAAACAGCATGGAACTGGCACAAGGACAGACATATAGACCAATGCAATAGAATTAAGGGCTCAGAAATCAACCCTCACATTTCTGGCCAACTGATTTTTGACAAGATGGAAAAGACCAATTAATGAGGAAAGAAGAGTCTCTTCAACAAATGATGCTCGGCAAGCTGGATCTCCATTTGCAAAAACTGAAGGAGGACCCCCTACCTCACACCATATACAAAAATCAACTCTAAATGGATCAAAGACCTAAATATAAGAGTTAGAACTATCAAACTCCCATAAGAAAATATAGGGAAGCATCTTCAAGGCCTTGGGTTAGGCAATGTTCTCTTAACTTTACACTCAAAGTACAAGCAACAAAAGAAAAAAATAGATAAATGGGACCTAATGGAAATTGAAATCTTTATTTTTATCATGAAAGTAAAAAGACATTCTACACAATAGGAGAAAATACTTGGAAACCACATATCCAATAGTGGGTTAATATCCAATATATAAAAAGAAATCTTTAAACTTAAAAAGACAAATAACCCAATTAAAAATAGTTAAAAGACTTGAACAGGTATTTCTCCAAAGAAGATAAAGAAGATATACAAATGGCCAGAAAGCACATGGAAATATGTTCAATACCATTAGTCATCAGAAAGGTGCAAATCAAAACCACAATGAAAAATCATTTCACACCTACTAGAATGGTTACTATTTAAAAAAAAAATAAAAAATAATGAGTGTTGGAGAGCATGTGGAGAAAAAGGAACACTTATTCATTGCTGATGGCAATATAATATGGTGCAGCTGTTGTGGAAAACAGTTTAGCAGTTCCTCAGAAAGCTAAGTATAGAACTACCATATGTCCTGGCAATACCACTACTAGATATATAAAAAAAGAATTGAAAGCAGGGGCTCGAAGAGATATTTGTACACTGTTGTTCATGGTGATATTATAAACAATTACCAAAAGATGGAAGCAACCCAAGTGTCCATTAGCCAATGAATGGATAAATAAAATGTGATAAATACATGCAATGGAATATTATTCAGTCATAAAAAGGAATGAAGTCCTGATATATGGGACAAGATGGATGAACCTTGAGGACATTATGCTGAGTGAAATAAGTCAGGCAAAAAAGGACAAATATTCTATGATCTCACTGATTTGAAATAATTAGAATAAGCAAACTCATAGAGTCAGAATCTGGAATACAGGTTACCAGAGAATTGGGTGGGTTAGGGAATGGGAAGTTAAGGCTTAAAATGTATAGGGTTCCTATTTGGAATAATGGCTGTGTTTTGGTAATGGATGATGGTGATGGTAGCACAACATTTTGAATGAAATTAACAGGACCGAAATATATACCTGAATATGATTTAAAGGGGGAAATGTTAGATTGTGTATATGGTAACAGAATGAAAAATTTTAAAAATTCCATGGAGCTATACTACACAGTGAACACTAAGTTAAACCATGGAATTTAATTAATAGTATAATTATAAAAATTTCCTATCATCAACTGTAACAAATGTTCCAGATTAGAGCAAGATGTTGGTGGGGAGGTATATGGGTATTTTATGCATGATTATTCTGGAAACCTACAACTTCTCTAAAAAGAAAAAAGATAGGAAGAAAAAAAGAACACACACAAAAAAAACCTACTGGAATGGGGGAATGTGAATCAGGTATTGAGATAAATAGGAAAGCTGAATGAGTGAATTAATACATGGATGAGTGAATGAACCCTAAGGTGGAAGCAGGGACATAAGCACACCATGCATTGAAGAATGTGACTTGCCCAATCCGTGGCAGCCCATGTCCAAATAAAACAATCAAATCAACAAGGAAGTGGCACCAGCATTTAGACCCGAGTCTCGCTTTGTCCTTTAGCCCTCAGCCTTCCAGTCTTCTAGGGACGAACCTGGGCAGGTGAGAGGCCCCTGAGGGTGTGATCTGGGGATCGTTAGAGGGCCCTTTGCACAGGACATCATCTAGCAGGATGACCACACTCCTGCCTTCAGTACTGAAGGCTTTTTCCAAGTTCTGGAGATTCCTGTGAATGGTCCATCCATGGAGGAGGATGTTAGAGACCTGGTCAGAGTCCACGCACTAGTTAGCAACTGTGTGAAGACACACATCCCCACTGAACTCCAGCTTCCTCTCTGAAACCTAGGAACAATGGTGTCCAGGCCTCACAAGAGCCTCATCTGCCTCCCAGGTTCTTAGTGTAGGACTAGCGTATGCCAAACAATCAATAGTCAATGCCGCTTTCATTGTTGTCATTACTATTTTGTTAGAAATTTCCTTTTTTTCACCCTTAAGCTGCATACCCTTCCCCAGCTCCACACACCCAGACACTGCCCCCATGAGCTCTTTTATCACTCCAAGGGCTTGGAGGATCTGAGTTTAAAATATATGGAAGCGGGCCTTTTGTTGCTTTAAAAAAATCTTTATAAATCACAATATCTTATAAACAGGTACATTAAGCATCGTATTGCTACAATAGCATTGCTGACAAGCTCAGTGTATCTCAGCATTATGGTTATCACAGCACTATATCATCTGCAGGATATGAATTCAGTGGTTTAAAAAATTTCAAGGAAGGAAAATTTTATATTTCAAACTGAAAATGAAATTTAATGAATGGAATGGGAAAATTTTATTAGCTGCATGAGGCAGGGAAGGTATTGTTTTTGTCCCTACTATTTTCAAAGGATGATAGATAATGATACAGTATGCAAATATGCTGCTTACTTAAATTAGTGTCATGAATGAGCTATGTGAACAGTTGTACTTAATTACTTTATAGTAACTGCTCTTGAAGTCATTATTTTGTCAATATATTTGTTAACCACTAGACTACTTTATCAACATAAATAAGGAAAGTGACTTCATCTTATTCTAGCATTATTGAATAAGATGAACTAGGAATTAAGAAATATGGATGGCACTACTGGCTTTTGCATTAATTAGCTCTGAGATGCATGTAAAGTCACTTAATGCATCAGTTTATCTAGAGGACATAATACATATTAATTCTAAGATTTTCTCTAGTACTAAAAAGCCATGGCTTGAATTGGTGACTTAACTTTAAGGTATAGACAAGCCTGACTAATACAGAGAATATGAATGAATAATCATCAACAGCATGAGGACTATATTCAAACAAAAATGTCTTTAATTGAATATTTAATTGAAAAATTTAACACCAACAATGCATTTGTGTATCATTTGATATACGAGCATGCTACAATTTTTTAAAAATACAAAAACAATTTTCCATATTTCAACTAGAAAGTGAAAAAAACTAAAACAAAATGTTTAGCTTGTGCTAAAAAAGATGCCTCAAATAAACACTTCCTGGTGTGTGCTCACTATTGACAATTTGGGAATGGACTTTCAAAATAGGTAAAGCATTGAAGGTGTGAATCAGGTTAGAATTTGGATGCCATTTAAAAAATAATTCAGCTAAAGAGGAAAGCAGAATTAGCCATTTAGTCCTCTGTATATATTGAATGTAACTAGGATGGGAGGGGAAAAAAACAGTAGACATCAGTAGATGGAACCAAGTGGGACAGGGCCACTCAGGCTGCTATGGGAGCCAGTGTTGTTGTTGTTGTTTTTCTTTATTTGCACATTTATTATTTTATTATTTATTATTTTAAATACCTAAAGTTTCATAGGGTTTCTTAGTGAGGCATCACCACCAGCTTTAAGTGACACCATTAATGAAATATTAAAGTGCCTGTAAAAACATAAGTAGTTCATCTAACTTGTCCTTTGACTAACTGGCTGTGTGGGTTTGATCAGGAAGTCCTCTTCCTGCTTTCAGATTTTCCAAAGAGGATCCTTTGTGTTTTGTTAAAGTTTAAGGCCTCACACTGGTGCCCTCTCTGCTTTCTCTGAGACTCTGAATGACCAGTCTCTTCTATAGCAAGTCATTATTTGCAAAATCAGGAATTCTTCAAGGGCAAGAACTGTCTGCTGTGTTGAATTTTAAGCTTAGGGTCCCCAAAACTTATGCCTTTCTTAATCCTCACAGTCCTTATCAATGTTTAACACATAGTTGGGACCTAGTAAATAAAAGGGAATTGACTCAATTGTCAGGGTTAACCTTCTGCGCAGTCTGTTTGGTTCGGTTTCTCTGGAGCAGGCTTCTATCCCACTCTACAGAACAGGGTCTACCTTCTTCCTTAGCCTGGATGGCTCAGAGGTGCCCCCCTCCCCCACCCCATCAATTCTAGACTCACCAAAATCAATTACTCAGTAACTTTCCCACCATCCACAGAGCAACTGACAATCAGAATGTTTTCACTCTTTTTTTGTCATCCCTCATTTTCCTAATCTGGACAGATTAGTAATTTATTTAGGGAACAGCCATTACTAAATGAATGGCCTAAATGGTTTTGTTATTCTAATTGCAAATTGCAATCATCTCTTTGCTTGACTTTTTTACTTGTCAGTAACCGATGATCAGACAGAGTTAATATATTTTAGCATAGAGCAAATCTACGTCTTTGCACATTAAAATCTGTGGGCATTGAACTGGGTGACCCATCCAACCTTCTTCCTGATATCAGATGCTAGATACACATCCACATGTTATGATTAGTGAGCTGTTAGGGCAAACATCTCATAGTCCTGATAGTCTAAGAACAGTTATGGCTGATGGTTTCAAACACTTTCAGAATACCCATTTGCTACTTTCAATTTTAGCTTTTAGCCCTCACAAATCATTTGGAAGAGAAAAAAAAACAAAAACAAAAACAAAAACAAAAATGAGTTTGCCTTATTGTTACATTCACAATCATTTACAATGTACTCTGAGGAAAAATTCTCTAACACATCTACTGCATAAGATGTTTTTATATTCCTGTGTCTCTCACACAAGCTCCACCAGTGAACATTAAATCAGCACAGGGAATGGGAATATCAGACAAATAAGACCAAGTGGAGTATCCCTTCTATGACAGTGAGGCGGTCAATGTTCACTTCTTGAGTCATGATTTGGCAATAGAGTAGCTGGATTCAAAAGGTTACACTTGCCTGGAATATCATCAGGATTAGATAATAAGGCATATTTGTAAAAATCTGGTATCTCCCTAACAAGTGTGTTGAAGCTTGTAAAATAGCAGTAACAGTATGAGGTATAAATAATATCTGTAGATCAAACTGGAGCCGTTTTCAAGCAAAAGAGCTACTAATGGCTGGTAAACAGCCTGGCATTCCCAGAACAGAATCCAATAAGGCAGGAAAGGAAGCAAGCAATAGATGTATCATTAAGGCCTAGGGTTTGAGTGAGCATACCCTTAGCAGCTTTTATTCTCATGACAGAAAAACTGAAAAGGTTTATCGCAAGTTGGGAATTCCTGAGAGTTGGGGAAACAATGGTGCTTAAAGATTTGAAAGGCTTCTTCAGCTCCTTCTGATTACAGCAGAGGTTCTGGTGATGCTTCATGCAACATCTCAGCAAGAGGCTGAGCCTTTAGACAAAAGGTAGGCTCCACTGCCTGCAATACCAATTAATCTCCAAAATTAGCAAAGTTGGTGTGTGTGTGTGTGTGTGTGTGTGTGTGTGTGTGGTAAGTGGCTTCACTTGTAAAACAGGCTGACTTTGGGATGGAACGATTTTTCATCTGTTAGCCAATAACTAATGTTCCAAATACTTGACTTCAGTTTGGTAAAACTGCAGTTTACCTAGGGAGGCTTTACATCCTTGGGAAGCTGTTGCGCCTGTCACGATGAGAAACCCAAAACGGCACTCGGAGGAGTGGAGGAAACCAGGCTTTACTACGCATGCAGGCCGAGAGGAAAGTTCAGTTTCCAAATTCTGGGCCCCCAGCCCCAGTTTTCTGGAGTTTTTATTGGGGTCTGCAGGCTCCCGTTCATTGGCTAGCAAGTTGGCAGGTGGAATTTTTCCATTAGACTTAGGCAACTAAGCAAGCGTGGTTACAGAAGCAGACCTGCAGGTTACAAAATCAAGTGGGCAGGGTTACAGAGCCAGAAGTGCAGGTTTCAGTTCTAAGGCGGGAGATTCTTGTCAGAAAAAGGGGGAGGGGTAAGGCTGCAGTGACTTTTCCATATCAAAGCTAAAGTTTTTAGTAAAGTTAAATAAAGCATCTTCTTTACCAGCAAGTAAGATGTTAGTGTTGTGGAACCAAAATGAGTTTTGCCCAATGCACTTATATTTAATCAGTAGACACTGGGATTTTGAGAAGAGAAAAGATTTATTTAGCCAAGACTTTGGAGGAGACTGGAAGGTCACTAGCAGGAAGGGTAGGGGCTACTTATTTTGATTTAAACAAAGGAAGTGGGGATAGGGATTTCAGGGCCCTTGGCATATTGAGATGGGTTAGTAAGCAATCAAACCAATGACTGCAAGTTGGTTTCTGCACGTGATCTCCTACTCTCAGTTCTGGGAGAAGAAAGAAAGCAAGAACTTGTCCTTGGGTTAGATAAGTCCCTCATTATCCTTAAAAGAGGGAAGAGAATGTTTTAACAAGTTAAGAAGGGAGGGACTATTCTAGGGGGTTAGTACATGACAGTTTCAGTAAGTGTGATTTTTACTATTATAATTAGGCAAAGGTTTGTTCTAGGTTAACTTTTTTTTTTTTTTTAACTGCATATCCTTGTGGATTGAGCTAATTAAGGCTAGTCTGGCTGGAGCTGTTAAACATGATAAATCCCTCTCCACAGGCTTGTGATAAGAGCTGGATCACAGACAAAGAGAAATGGAAGTTTTGCAACCTAGTTAGGGAGGGAGCTGTTTCAGACATGGGGCCTATGAAAAACAGGTCAGAGTCTGCTACATTAGCAGCTTTCCAAAAATCATCCACATATTGAAATTAATGTGAATCCCTAAGGTGGGAAAATCTCTTTAAGTTCTCTTGTAAATGCCTGGACAATGTAGTAGGTAAGTTTCTAAATCTCTGAGGGATCCATTGCTATAAGTATCAAATGCCTTCTTGGGTAAACACAAAGAGGAATCTTGATTCCTCATTTCAAGGTACAGAAAAGAAATCTGAACATAAACCAAGTACTGAAAATTCTTTAGCTGACACAGATATTGAGGTTAAAATAGTAGCAGGGTCAAGTACCTCACATGCCAAAGGAATCACACAATTATTTATTTCTATAAGATCTTGTATAAATCCATAAACAAGTCAATCTTTCTTATCCTAGTTTCCTTTCATTCTCCCAGGAAATATGAAGTATTACAAGGCAAATATCCCTCCTTTATTATACCTTATTTTTTAGTTTTTTTTTTTAATTGCAAGTTCTATTCTTTGTATTTGAGCTAGAGAGAAAGGATAGTGCTTTATACCTGGCCATGGTTTTGTTGTTGTTGTAAGCTATAGCAATGGAATTGTTCAATTTTATTAAACTGGTATGTTTTTCCTAGGATCCATGAAGGTGAATCCTGTAATTTTGGGGTGCTTTTCCAGCATCAGGTGAAGCTGCCACTCTCCAATGTCTTCCATTTGTTTCAGAAGGCACATATTTACCAACTCAGGTGCCTTGCCTCCCAGAAGCTCAAAAATATTCCATCCATAGCACAGAATATGGCAGTCATTAGTTTACACAGCAGGTCCCTTTCCAACATAGGAACAGGTACATCAGAAGACAAATGAAAGGCAAGTTCCTCTAACAGAGGATATATTTGCACAGGAAATGCTGAGGAGAAAAACAGGTAGAAGGTTGTCCAGAGACACCCTCAACTTTAAAATAAGAAAGATCAGTAGAAATTACAAGAAAGGGCAGGGAAAATGAAACAGACACACACTTAAGTTTCTCCTATCCATAGCCCTATGTTTTCCCCATCATGTCAATTCTTCTCCTTAGGTCTCCACCATTTGCCAGTTATTTCCTGTTGGATTTCCTCAAGGAAAATCTCCTGGAGAAGGTGATATAGCTTCAGAGTTAAGTTTCATCTGTTTCATCTTGCTCAATCTCTTCCAGCGTTTCTTTTTTCCAATGTCCAAGCTTCTAACAATAGTGACATATTGACTTTCCATTAGGGGTGTCTACTTGTTTGTTGGTGGCTCCCAGATAAAAGTTTGTTCCCTTTGTGAATATTCTAAATGGGCAGTTAACACTGCAGACTTAAGTTATGTTGTCTTTTTTTTTTTTTTTTTACCTTTCTCCATATTTTACCCTCACTGAGTTGCTACCAATACCTGAAAAACTGTCCTTAGCATATATCTATTTTTCCCTGACTCATGCTTGAATTCCTGGCAGAAAGGCTACCACCAAGTGTAGAGTTCCCAGAGTCTATTTGGGAATGCTCTCGGATTTGTCCCCATAAGTTTAGGAAATGCCTTGGTGAACTGATGAAAATCAATGGAGAGCTCACCTGGCTTATGAGTGCAGCCCTGCAGCTTCTCCCAGGACACTTTCTGCAGATAGGATTCAAGAACTGCCATCAGAGGTCCTTCACATAGGATTTCCAAGGTTCAAAGATCAGCATGAATGGCTGGAAGAGGAAGATAGTTGGGTTCCTGAGACCATGGTACCCATTGACATGAGGGATTATCGTTTGGCTCCTATCATCACTGTTCCGTTAGACAAGCAAGTCATCTAGAGGGAACATTTCACACAGCAGCTATTATCACACCATGCTTAGGGTGGTAGACTGAAAACATGCTGCAGAGCACCTTGATGGATTCTTGCAAATCTTCCCCGAGCAATGGGAAAGAACTCGGGAAATGGCACTATCAGCTGGGAGAAAGGCTACATGCAAGCGTACTTTTTCCCAACCTCCCGGCACACCAGATAACTTCTAAAAGACACCCAAGTCTCTGGAGCTCCAAAGAGGTAAGGCTGATTTTCTTCACGTTGAGATGAAAATAAGTTGTTTTGTACAGCACTGTGGTTTCAGTTCCCATTTTGCTGTAGTATCCTGACTTCTTTTTTTATTCCCTTCTTCCAAGATAACCAGAGCGGAAGATGTCACTCATCATCAGCCCAAAGACATTATTCTAAGACAAAGTCTCTTGTCCAAACTCTCCAGGATTCTTTGCCTTTTCCTCTTAATTATTTCTGATTTCCTACCTATGTTTTGCATTTTTGGTTGAGGGGATTGCAGAGGTGGAATAGGGACTTGGGTATCCCATATCAGGACATTCAAGGAAGGCTGACAAAGTGTCCCCCTCTAAGGGGAATCATCTAGGTTCCCATGGCTATCAGGAACCATCCACCTGAAAGGCCATCACCCCTCCTTCCATGTCCCAGACTGAGGCAAAGAAGGGTAGAGAGAAGCAGGGGGAGGTGAAGGAGAGAACAGAGAAGAGTTGAGAACCGAAAACCTGAAGAGTATTCAGTTTCTTTATGACTTCCTTGAGTTTATTTCACTCTTTGTGGCTGTCCGATTTCATTCCTTTGTTTATTTCCTGGGTAATATTCATCCCAGAGTTCCCAATAACACATTTGCTTTGTATGGGATTTTTAAAAAAATCTCTGTACATACGCCAATTTGTGTACCTCAGAAAAGCTTTCCTCTGGCCATTGAAAGCAAGGTTTTCATAAATACGCCCATTCCAAACATGACAGAGTGAAATAAACCTTTTAAGAGAGAGACCTAATGGCAACATTCCTAGGTTGCAATATGTTTCTGTCTGTGGTGAGCCAGACAGGACCTTACAGCCTATATTATCTATTTGCTCAATAATAAGTCAAAAATTTCAGTGGGAGTTTGGAATTTTCCCTGGGAACCCAATCCAATTGCGCCAAAGTAGACAAAAGGAGATTTTTAAGCAAACAGTCAGCATCTATTGTCTGATCAAAGGTAGTCACAATCCTATAAATTTGCACACCAGAAAGGCTCACTCAAGAAATTCCATTCATGCAGCCAGAATATTGGGAGGGGGGCGGGGCGGGGAAGAAACCAAGACCTAAAGCAACATGCCAATTCATAAATAGAGAACTAGCTGATTTGACTATTGAGCAAAACAAATATGCTGAATATATGCAGGTAGCCAGCAAGTGGCTACAGAAGTGTAGTGAATTTTCAGTTCTACTTATATGGAGTTAAAGCTACGATTATTACACATCATTTTACTTTTAGTTAACAGGAGATACACAATTTGTGTCAGTAGTTACATTAAGCTAAATCTGACATCTTGGTTTTCATTATTTCTTTATCAGGCTTGTTCTTCATAATTCTTTATCACAACCTCTACAGTTGTCCCTGACAGTGCATCTAGTACATATAATCAGTCATATCTCTCAACATTACTTTGTTAAGCTAGGTTAAGTTCAGTTTTCCACAGCATGAATTCCGAGGTTCAGCTGGATGTGGTTTTCATCTGATTATGCAAAAGTCAAGCCTCTTAACATCTTGCCTCTGTAAGTAACATGGTTATTTAAGAATTAGAGACTTGATGAAAATCATATCCATGCACTCCTTTTATTTGCTTAAAATTTTAAAGTTTAGCTTAGAGTTTTTGCTATATGACTTTAAACATCTCTCACTTATTCTGAACATAAGATTTGCTTAGTTTTATGTTTTTTCAGTTTATTTAATCAGTTAGTATTGTGTGTTTGAATATGTATTTACTTATATAAAAATTTAAAAATGACTGAACTCTGAAAAACATAGAAGAATGCTAATGACATTTTAGGGAAATCAAATAGACTCTTAAATTGGAGTGAAGCTCTAAGACTGTGAATACTAATGAATACTGATGACGAAGAAGAAAGATAAGTAATCAGAGAATGAAAGTAAAATACCTTAGGACTAACAAATAGAAATATCAGGCAAATTATCAATGAGGCATATTGAACAGGTGTAATGTATGAGTTCTACTGAATTAGTCTTAGATGCTATTCTTGTACTGCTAACTTTACACCTGGCATAAATATGCCTTTTATACTAAACAAAGATTGCTTCCTGCACATTTACACTTTTGAGTTACAATCACTATGTCACAGAGACAGACATTTGACATAATCTGCTTATATCTTTTAAGACCTTTATATGGTAATAACAATGTGCTGTTTCTCAAGAGTTTGGTCAATATGTCAGTTAAATGTTTCTGAGAACTACATTACTAATTATGCTTACTATAAAATATGTGAATAAATAAATGTGTAAATATCTTCACTAACAATTAAATTTTGGTGGAACAGTGTAAGCCATGTCAGATATAACTAACTCACATATAAGCTCTTAACACAGGAAAGGAGAAAAGTTGGTCAAAAGTACATTAGCTAAACTGAACAAAAATTCCACTTCCCAGCAAGAAATTTCAGATCCAGCCTATACCAAAGCACCTTAAATTGGCTCAAATGCCATTCAGTGGCAATTTAATAATTCCCTAATGGGGAAGGGATGTACTTAACGGCTAACTCTGAATTCAAGGATAATTCTAATCCAAACCTACTGTAGCCCTTGGCCAATTTAATGTAATTATGAATTCCAAAAATATAATTGGATCATGCATGTAAATTGATCTGTTAATCTGGGCATGATTAAGTTATGATTAGGGCGTTGACTGGGCCACATCAGTAGGGCGTTGAGCCCCACCCCTTGGTGGATGGGGACTCAAATATAAAAGGTATGGCAAGAACAGAGTTGAAGCAGTTTTCAGTAGCAGTTTTTGAGAAGCAGTTTTGATGTTGGAGACAAGGCCCCAGAAGAAGAGAAGTGAGCCGTTCACCTGATAGTCTACAGCTGACCTTGTGGAGGAACCAGAAGAGCTAAGCCCAGAGAGAAATGCAGCCCCGGGAAGAGAGGAACACAAGAAGCCTGAACCCTGGCAGACATCGGCAGCTGTCTTACTCCAACATGTGGCAATGAACTTTGGTGAGAAGAAACTTAACGCTTTATGACCTGGTATCTGTGGACTTCTACCCCAAATAAATACCCTTTGTAAAGACCAATCCATTTTTGGTATTTCACATTAGCACCCCTTTGGCTGACTAGTACACCTACCTAAATTTAAGAACTACTCCATGGGTTTTCCTTTTTTAAAAGAGGATAACTATCCATTTCAATGCCAGGAAAGAAGTAAACAATTCAGTAGGAGTGGAATAAAGACTTTCACATTCCAAATTTCCTTCTCAAATCAGATTCTGTTTGACTACGCTGAGTTTATAAGATAAATATGCTTATTAGTCCTATACATTCCTATACTAGGTTTATAAGATAAATATGCTTATTATCCCAGAATTCTGCTATTATTTATACAAATAACTGCTCAGCACTTGTAAGTAATAGCATATTTGCATTTAGAGAAAAATGTTAATTTAAACATAATCTAGCCATTTATGTTCCAAAATATGTTAAAATCAAACAGCTAATCTCCATCTAATTGTGTTTTAAAACTGCTTTGGTAGTTTTCTTGGGGAAAATGTTTTTCTTGGCATTTAAATATTTGAGTCAACAGTATTGCTAAGCCAAAATAGCCAAAGCTACATAATTAGCAATAAATTTGAAATGAATGCTTACAACTGAGAAAAAGTTAAATACTGAATGGGAGGTAAAAGAAAAATAAATGTGTGTTTCAAAAGCAAGGTGAAGTATGAGGCTTTTTGTTTATGGTACAGTACATTTCCTTCCCCACATGTAACCTGCATTTCATAGGTAAGTCAGAGGCCGATGTGCTAAGACGGATTGACATTTATCCCAGGAGGGATGTCCACAGAAGATGTTCTGTGGGCTCCAGGATAGGAACAAAATATACCTGAGAACATGATTTAAGTCATTAAACAAAAAGTCTCCATTTTTAATTTGTTAGATATTTTATTATATAGGGACAAATATTTTGCTCTTTCATTTGTTCCTTTTATTGCATGATTATAAGTATACATTTTGAAGACTCATTCTGTTAATCTTTTTATTTTTGTTTCCTTTGGAACAAATAGCAAAGAAAAAGAAAAATATGGTTCATAAATTCGCTGGTCTGATAACCATTGTTGATATCTAAAATCAGTATATAAATAAACACACAAAATATCCTCACATATGCATGTTTGATTAGAAAACTCAAAAAATGCAGAAAGGTCAAGATAAAAAGTGGAAGCCACCCCTCCTCCTCAACATATAACAAATCTTAAGGGCTTATTTTTATTGCCTTTTCTTAACATCTTAATTCTCTTAGTTTATATATTCTTCTTCAGTAGCTTCTTTGGCCATGCTATTTTACTCTCCCACCCATTTTTTTTAACTTTTTATTTTGAAATAATTTCAAAGTTACAGGACAGTTGCAAAAATAACAGAAATCCTATACACAGAACTCCAGCATACCTACCTGCTGCCAAGTACACAGATCCAGAGCCACCAATTTTAACATTTTGCCACCTTTACCATACAATTCTATCTGTCTGTCTATCTATCTATCTATCTATCTATCTACCTACCTACCTACCTATCTTCTTAACAGTTGAGAGCAGGTTGTACACATCATCATCCTTGAACATATAAAATTTTTATGTATATTTCCTAAATGCAAAGATATTCACTTATGTATTCACCTTAAGAGCAGTTATCAAGTTCAAGTAATTTAACATGTATATAAAGCTTACATTCTATGTTCCAATTTTTTCTTAAGACACAATAATTTCCTTTTGAGAATTTTCTCCTCCATTCTTAGATCCCATCCATTTAATTGTCATCATCTCTTTATCTTTCTTTTTTTTTTCAAGTTGTGAAAACATATTTACAATGTAAATCTTTCCATCCCAACCTCTCCCAAGGACACCACCAGTGGGATCAATCATATACACAGTACTGCAATACCCTCACCACCACCCATTACTAGAACTTTCCCCTTCACCCCCAAGAGAAACCCCAAACTCATTTTGCATCAACTCTCTACTGCCTTATCCCCACACCCAGGACAACCTGTACTCTACTTTCTGTCTCTATTTTTTTCTCCTGTTGGTGTTGACACTTTATTTCCTCTCACACCTCACACGGGCTTTATCTTGGGCTGCTCTGTACAGATCTCCCCCTTTTCTTCTGGGCATGTGTGAATACTCCTCCTCTTCCTCCCTCACTTGGACCATACCCTGGGATCTGAAGTTTGGGGGGTGGTCCAAGGATGCGAGGCAGGGGCAGGGATCAGCCTGGGCTGCGGTCTTTGTGACAGCTTCCTTCCACCTGATCTTTTGGTCCCATCCTCTGTTGACTCTCCTATGGCACAGGGAATTTCTCCAGCCCTGCATGGGCTGTTGACGAGAGCAGCCTGTGTGCCTCACTGCAACATCTGATTCCCTCTGACATCTGATTCCCCAGCATGGAGGAAAGAGAAAGGAAGGTCCACAAAGGGTGGCAACCAAGGGGTAGGGGAGCCCGAGAGCCCCTCAGAAGACAGTGTAACTCATCCAATCGTTTATCTTCTGTTTGGTTACATTACTCGTTTATTCTAGGGATGGCTATTGCTAGGTTTGAGTCTTCTGATTTTTCTCTCATTTTTTCTCTTTCAGTTCAGAATCACCAAAATACCCTATTCAGTGATATCTTTTTACCTGCCTCTGATTGGCCCAGGATGTGCTTCTACTTGAGCACTTTTCAGTCTCCTCTCTAAGCTGCCTCCACGTCTCATCTTTCCTTCCACCTATCCAAATCAGGGAGGTTTGTTTAACATCATTTCTTCCATCTTTTACTTCGCACCTTATTCCCCATTGGAGAATGGGATTGGCAGGAGTCCTGAATGAGCTTTAAGCCATTTAAATCCTGGATTTGCAACCAATGATGATGACGCACTTCTCATATAGCAATGCCAGAGTGAGGCTGGACCAGAAACTGCAACCAAAATTACTGTTCTAAAATTGAGGACCAAGGATTTGATGAGAAGATAAAATATGGAATGAAAACTTGCTGAATATTTTAAATTTTGTTTCACAAAATCCAGAGTGGCTACTCTATGCTTGGGAATAAACAAGAAATTAATCTGCCCCCGAAACTCTCAAGAGAAATGAATTCTATCTCTGTTCAGCCCGAGTTAGTAGGAGTAAATTTGATGGTGTTTCCTCCCCTAGCTAAATCTCCATTTCCCCATATGACTTTATGAAAAGTACATGTGATAAATAAAGCATTTAGGACAGTGCCTGAGTCACAAGCTTGTACCCAATAAGTTTACTCCCTTCTTTCTCCTTAATACTCCATGTCCATCCTGATGAACTTCACTTTCATAAAAAAAAGACTAAGGGCAAAACGGTCTGTAAAGCCAGTGGAATTCGCCGTGTCCTGAAGCTGGTCCTAGAGCAGGCTGCGGTCAGCATGGGTCTGTCAGAACACCCTGCTTTTACTGATATTCCACGTAGTCACTGCCTACATGAGGGGTTTTACTGGTTACAGATCTCTTAGAAAGTAGATGCAGCCTCTTTCCAAAAAGATGTCATAGTCTTCAGTTACCTTTCTGCCATTTAATCCTACAGCTTAAAAACAAACAAAAAGACAATTTTTTTGGTATCATTTATCTAAAATATATTATATAGTTTTTATTTCAAAATCTAAAGCTTTGCCCTAACAGGTCTAAGGTTGAAAGCCATTGCCTTCACTGGCTCCTTCTAAAAGTAAATGATTGCATTTTGTTCCATCTTCACTTAATTTTCACAGAGAGAATTTAAACTCCTCATGATAATGGCTGAAATGCGGACTATTGCTGTTTAGAAATAAATGCCCTCACAATGGAATGTAATGGTAGACAATGAAAAACATCAGGGTAAATGGTTTATATAGCTAAAATAGCAAATCTTTTCCAGGGAAGAATTTACGAGTAAGATATGGATTAATTTAAATTGTTTCTGCAAATATTTATTTTGAAGGTATATGTTCATATGATACAATAGAATTCTTACACTGGAAAATGTTTAGATGTGACGAAATTCCATTTGAATGCTTTTCTGAGGAAAAACAACAAAAAAGACAAAACTCAAAACTATAGCTATAAAAACCAAAATCTTTCTCTCTCAGTTCACTTTGTAGAACAGAAAGGAATCAATATTTCCATTAAAAAATTATCATGTTTTGGCCAATACTCTTCAAAACTAATCTTTACCAATTTAATTGAATGAAGACAATTTAAAAATAAAGCCTCACTCATCTACATATAATAAACTAGAAGCTAATATTTATCAGCAGGATGTTAATTTAGTTTATATAAATTGAAAGGCAGAATCAACTGTTTCTTGCTGATCAAACCCATGCTGAATATGGAGAAAGCACATATATAACATTTATATTACATGTCTATTATGTCTCTATATTTTCAATGCAAGCATGAATTGTATAGAGGCTATGAAATTATATTTATACAATTTATATATTGTGTAATTGTGTATACATTTTATAAATTGTGAATATATTATTTTTACCAAAATCTGTAAAAAAAAATCCACTGACTTCTCAAGTCTACACCAAAAACTCCAAGATGTTCAAGGGTATTTCACCTTTCAGTTGGCATTATTTTCAATTATGCAAGTAGTCACTGGTCAATTAAGAATGAGCCTCATAACTCGTGGTTTATTTCAGTTCAATAAAAGCACTGATGTGAAAGCAGAAACGGATCAGAACAGGCTGCTGGACCCAGTCCATAGCCCCAGCACTGTGGAAGGACATACCATGCCCTGATTTTCCAAGAAGATGCCAAGCAAAGAAGTTTCTTAGCTGTCTGTGATTTTCTGAACTAAATATGTGTGATTGAAGTACCATTTATGGATCGTGGAGATCTCTTTTGTCACAGAAAAGAATAATGCGGTACTCAAAACATAAATCTTTGTGTATACAATTTAAATTACAGTATAGAAGGATTTTTGTTTTACCTCTAGAATAATGCTGGCTCTAATTTTGTGGGTTCTTTTTAAAACAACAGACAACTAGGAAAATAAGGGTATTCAATGATATATGGTAGAGATAAATGTTTTTAAAGAAATACCTTTGGCAAATCTAAGAATTGGCTATAACACCAGTCTCAGTTATGTGATATTATATCCTGGGATTATCTGCCACAGGTCAGAAATGTTGCTGGCTGATTATTTCTAGTTGTCTTACTACGTCTGTTAGAAATGTAACTACAGCTGATACATGTATGTATTGATTTTCTCTCCCTTCCATATATGTATATATAAAACAAACCTTTCACATTGTGCCTTATTTAACCTCCAAGATATCACTGATATCATAAATTCTCTTCCAGATTATTTTACAGATTTTATATTTGAGATTATAGAATAAAATTCTTGTTTTAGTACAGTAGAGCTAATTTCCTATATTTTATTGCAAAGCTCAGTAGTAAAAAAATTTTAAAGTGCAGATGTAGTTTTATTATATTCTTTAAAATACATAAAAGTAAAGATTTATCTCATGTATGAAAATGTTAAAAAAAAATAAAAGTGAGGTAGCAGAAATAACTATGTTAGCCTAACACGTTTTACTATGGGTTCCAAAGGACAGTAAGAATAAACACAAGTGATTTTCGCACTTTGGCAAATTATAAAGTATAACTTGAAGTATAAAAGAAATAGTCACTTTCTCTCAAAATAGCCCCTCTATTCTTCCATAGTATCTAAGGTGCCATCATCCAAATACTTATTGAGTCTTGAAGACAGAGTAGATTATGGTGAGCATAACTAACAATGCTGATTTATAAATGAGATTGTGGCTGAGGGGTAGTCTGTGGATGTAAATGTCAACTGAAAGATAGCTAGAGAATAATCTAGGGACTGTATAACATAGTGATTCCAGTGGTAGTTGATGATTGTGGTTAATAATACAAATACAAGAATGTGCATCTATGAACTAGAACAAATGTACGACACTATTCAAGGTGTTAAGAATATGGTGATACATGGGGAAAATACAACTAATGTAACTTATAGGCTATAGTTAACAGCAATTTTATTCTTACATCAATGTCAAAGAAGGTACTATCTCAATGCTAAGGGTCAATAAAAGGGAGTATGGGATTTTTTCTATTGGACTAAGGAAAACGTTCTGAAATTTACTGAGGCAATGACAGCACACTCTGTGATGAAAGTGAGAGCCACTGAGTGTTCACTTTGGATGGATTGTACAAGGCATGAGACTGTATAACATAGTGAACCATGTGATGGATGATGGACTATGGTTAATAGTACAAATAAGACAGTGTTCTCTCATGAGTTATAACAAATGTACTATACTAATACATGGTGTTAATAAGGGGTGTATGGAAAAAATATACCAAATGTAAGCTTTGGACCATAGATACAGTAATATTTTGATGATGTTCTTTCATAATTTGTAACAAATGTTCCACAACAATGCAAGGTGTTCATGGTGGGGTGATGTATGGGAATTCTGCACGTTATGCATGATTGTTTTGTATGATCACAACTTTGCTAATAAAAAAATTAATTAAAAAATCCCCTCTATTCCTTAACATACTATCTAAGGTGCCATCATCTAAACATTTATTATTTTGGGTCTTGAAGCCTTTTAAAGTTCATGGAGTCCTACATTTATTAAATGTAAATGTCCTTTGGTGGGGGTTCTTGTGAGTTAGTACCTTGTATCATTTATTCATTGAAAACCATTTACTGCACTAGAACACTGTCAGGCACTGTACTAGGTCCTAGAACACAACCAGTGAAGAGGAAAGATGGGTTGCTGACCTAGAAAAGTTTATAGTTTAGCCTCATTTATTCCTGACAACAATGCTCTCAGATTAAGTTGGGAGAAAAATGCAAATCAATGAAAAGGTAAATGCCATGGGAAACTACAAAAGATAAATTTTGAATACTTGACTATTTTGCCTCAGGCTGGTTCCATGGACCAAACATTAAAAAAATTAAAGCCAGAGAAAGTGGTTCATAAACTGAGTATTTCGAAGATAGCATTATGGCTTTACAGTGGACAGCTTTCTCCTCTGAGTACATTTCGGAGAAAAATCGTGAGCGAGCATTCAAGTCAAGCAATAAAAATGCACCGTAGTGTGATGGAAAGGACATTTTACCGATTTATAATTACTCTTCTAAAACATAACACTTTACAAATTGAACCTGCTAAGAGTCAGATCCATAAGCGTTATGTAATATTACTTCTCCACATTTCTGCATCGGCTGAGTTTCTTAAAATGATCATAGTGCTTTGAATAGGAATTCTAAACGAAAACATCAAAAACACATTGACTATTTTTCAATTCTAAGTACTCACTTCAAATACAAGCTTAATTCCTAGAGGATGTAGTCCTGCCAATGGTCCCTTACCACTAAGAAGCATTCTTCTTTGAAGATTTTGAGTATCTGCGTGTTTCATGGTAGATTTTTTATTCAAAATCAATCAGAATGAATTTGGAAAGTACTAATATTAGCATGGCACTTTCAGCTCGACCTTCAAATCATGAAGATTCAATTAAATCCAGGATAGCAACCAGCATTTTTTAAAACATCGCTGCAGGATCCTGCCTTTCTTATCACTGAACTTCCCTCATTTCCTCGGTGCACAGACTAAGACCAAACACTGTCTTGGTTTGTTAGGGCTGCCCTCACAAAGCACCACAAACTAGGGAACTTTAAGCAACAGAAATTTATTGTCTCAAAGAAAGAGAAGATATGAGCCCACCACAAGCTGCTGGCAGGTCCCTGCTCCCTGAAACCTTAGGGAGCACCCTTCCTTGCAGTTGCCCTCATGCCTACCTGCCTTTGCTTGCAGCACCAGCACTTCATTTTCTGCCTGCTCCCCCTTCACATGGCCTCATCCCCAGTGTCTGCCTGTCTGTGCCCAAATTCCCTCTTCTTATAAAGACCCCTGTCATACTCATTCAGAGCCCAACGTGCTCAGTGTGCCTTCATCTTACTTAACTAATTCCAGTGGGAGTCTGGGGTTTTCTGCTCACCTATGAACCAGGTAAAAGCCGAGGAAGTCAGCACTGGGTTTTGTGGGGGAAAAACCCCAACTGTGTGTGTAAATCACTTACCCTCCTTGATTGTCCATGTATTCATTTGCAAAACTGAAATACTGGTGAGTGCCCCGAAATTGTATCAGAGGGCAGGTGTGTTACTGGCTTTTGTCTGGGTTCTTGATTATGCTGCAGAAATGAATTTCAAGAGCATGTCACGTTGATTAGTTAATTAGGCCAGTAATTTATTAAGGTACGGAGGGAAGAGAAATGAGAGAAAATAACAGATCAAGGTCCCAGGTAGAGAGGAAGGGGCTGAAGAGTGATAAAGAGGGCTGATTTACAGACTACAATTTCCCATTATAGATTATAAATGCCCAGGTTTTACTTGTGTATTGATCCAGGTGGGGGCAAAGAAGGCCAGAACAGAGAGAGAGACAGAGACAGAGACAGAGACAGAGAGAGATTCCTTTGCACTTGCTTTTTAAATCATTAATTATTCTGCCCATTTGCTAATGACAAGGGAGGAGTCCCAGCTGTTTGCTGTTTTGATTGATTACCCCACCTATCAATCCCCCAGGAAGGCCCAATGATAATATTCCTGGAGAATATCTGGGGCTTCTCCTGGCTTCCAGTTAATCTTGTTCTGGATGGGATTCTCGCGAGGGTCTTCCAGCAGCCATCTTGGGGGTATCAATATCCACATGGACTTTTTGCCAAGTTTCAGATCCATCTATTGATTCTCTATTTTACTAGCCTGCTTCAGGTGTATATATGCCTTGTAAACATAATACACTATGGAAAATGCAAATGATTTCCACTGCACTTTGGAATGAGGCAGGGTAGAAAGAAGATAGGAAAAGAATGAAAAAGAAAGTCAAGGGTTTTGGTTTTTGTTCTGTTTTGTTTTTATTTTAATAAATAAAAGGTGACTGTAAGTGGAAATTTCACAGCCCAGTCTTACTTATGCCTACGAATAAGATGGAAACCTCAGCAAAATGTACAATTTTAAACAGATCACCATTAACTATTTTAAGACAATAGTTAATTTAAGACAATATATTTCAAAATCATACTAAGCACTTTCAGAATTAAACCTTGGTTTTTCTTTTACGCCTTGGGAAAGGATAATTCGATTGAGTAAGAACATACAGGGAGAAGGAATTTTGGAAGAAAAGGAATTTTTTTCTCTCCACCTATAAATGGTGTGTAAAAGCAAAATGCTTTCCTAGTCTGTCTTTTTCGGAAGGTTGTTTCTAGTTCCCAGATGACTTGCCAGGGACTTGCTTTCCTGACCATGTGCTACTAGCTCACGGTCTTGTTCAGTCCCTTTTTCTAATTCATCCCTCATCTTTCATCCCAGCAGAGCACTTGTTTCTCACAGTGCTCAGTCCTGTGAGTCATGTGTTTCCCCTTTTCTTAGCTTCTGGGGGCTGCTGTAAAAAAGCATCACAAACTGGCTGACTTACAACAACAGAAATTTCTTGTCTCATGGTCCTGGAGGCTAGAAGTCCAAATTCAAGGTGTCAGCAGGGCCACGCTCCCTGCGGGTTTCCTCAAGCAGGGGCATGCCTGGGCTTGCAGGTGCATTGTCTTCAGAGATGTTCTGCCTCTGTGTCTGCCTCTTCTCCCTCCTTAGAGGGACAGCAGTCACATCAGATCCAGGGCCCCCTACCCTAGGAAGACCAGCCTTAACTAATTCTGGCTACAATGACCCCATTTCCAAATAACCTCATGTTCTGTGGTGCTGGGGGCCAGGACTCCACCACTTTGTGGCAACACAATTCAGCCCATAGCATTCCACCTAAACTTATATTGTATAAAATGCACTCGACGGAGGATGTAAGCTAGAAATGATTTTTAAAAATCAACACCTATACTTCTGTGGTTTTCTTAAATATCACAGTCATTTTAAAATATGGCTTAAGAGGCATCAACTATAGTCGGTAATTCACAGATGGACGCACAGCTCAAAGGAGTGCCCACAAGTGCTCTAGGATTTACCTAGTATGTGATTTCTGTTCAGAGTGAATGTGCTCTCGCTTACAAAATATGACTATTTTTGCAAAGGACAATCAGACTTCCCAGTATGATTTTGCATCATTGTGAGGGAAGGCAGAACATTAGCCTTTGGCATACAGAGTAAAGTGGCAGTAATAAGAGGAAAGGGATAACTGAAAAACAGGTACAACTTAGAATTAATAAAGCTAAAACCAAGGGGAAAACAGCAAAAGGCAAAAACAAAGCAAATTTAACCCCAAAGCAAGTTTAAATGGGAAAATTAATTAAAAATGAAATGTTAAAGTGGCAGAGCAAATTTCAACAGACAGCAAATGAGTCTGGGGTAGCTGCCCAGCCCCCAGCCCTGAGGCAGGTGAAGAGAGGGGGCAGTGAGCCACCCGCCTTCCTTCCGGTCTGCAGGTGTGAACTCCTCTCTCTTGTGCCCTCTGCTCTTCCTTTCTGACATTTGCTGCTTCTCTGTCTGGGGTGGTTCTTTAGGACCAGGCACTCAGGGTCTGTTTACTTAGAGACAAAGACGGCTGAGGACTGGAGAGCAGGAAGGGCTTCCTGTGACCTGAGTTTCAGGGTGAGAAGACCATAAAGCCAGGCCTCTCACATTTGAGAAAGAGAAAATTGATGCTCAGAGAAGTCGTGGGCTGACAAGGGTCACAGAAAATCAGAGCCAGGCGGAGAACCTGAGTCTTCTGCCCCGGGTGCCAGTTCTCAGCAGGGAGCAGCCTCAGGACTCTCCTGAGCAAATCCACATCCCCTTATGGGTTTTGCCTGACGCTTAGCTCCTTACTGCCAGCTTCCAGCCCTGGGAGAAGAGCTGAGCCTGGTCTCCACGTCTCGCCCACCAGGGAGACAGAATCCAGGGGCACCATCCAATCTGGGCTTCCTGTGTCTAGGTGGAACCTGAACAAAGAGGGCGGACACCCAAGAATGGGGGACAGCAGAACCATGTCACACCTGAGTTCCACCCAGGTCCCCAGCCAGCATCTCCCCCAGGCCTCTCATCCCTGTGATCCCAGGAAATACCCTTACGTCCTACACGAGTCTGTCAGTTTTTATATTTTCGGCATTCCTGCTTCCCTCTGTCCTCCTCCCTTCCTTCTAAATACTTCTTCTGCATACTTTGTGCATCTCATTCATTTAAGAAGGAAGGAAGGAAGGAAAGATGGAGGGAGGGATGAAAAAAAAAATCAGTCTTATCTCAGAAAAACTCAAAATAGCCTAGAAATTCAGACAATGACCTGTGGAGTTGGGTGGTCTCAGTCTGTAATATAGACTCGCCCACTGACTGTTGTGTGACTGTGAGCAAGTAACTTAATCTCTCCAAGCTTCAGTGTCTTCATTACGACTTGCTTGTGTGAGAGTAAATGCATAATGCACATAAAAAGGCTTAAAATATTGCCTGGTACCCAATAACACTATGAGTCAGCCTCTGTTCTTCAACTTGATTGAACCTGGGTCTCTCTTTTGGATACCACTGCCCTTGTAACGTTCAGGAGTGTAGTTAGCTCAATTTCCCTCACCCTTTTTGTCATGGGGTCTGAAAGCATTTTCATCAATCTCCTGTCAACTTTAGAGCATTGCTCATCCTCCCCTCACAAAAATAATCCAAACAAATAAAATGAGAAAATACGTCTTTTCCTTTGAGAAAAGTATCATTTGACTATAGTTTTCTCAACACCACCTGGCCATTGTCATATTCTAAACTCTAAGTTATCCCATCACATTTATCTCCATTTCCTCCACTCCACACTCAGAACTTGAGCACCCTGGAGGAAAACCAGTAAGACTCCTCAACTTAAGGATGCTGCTTGGCAATGACCCAGGGTCAGCATCTGGAGGGATACTGATAGGTGATAACCCAGGGTCAGCATCTGGAGGGATGCTGATAGTTGATGACCCAGGGTCAGCTTCTGTGGGGATACAGTTAGGTGATGACCCAGGGTCAGCTTCTGTAGGGATGCAATTAGGTGATGACCCAGGGTCAGCTTCCATAGGGATGACCCAGGGTCAGCCTCTGTAGGGATGCTCTTTGGCAATGGCCCAGGGTCAGCTTCTGTAGGGATGCTCTTTGGCAATGACCCAGGGTCACCTTCTTTAGGGATGCTGATAGGCGATGACCCAGGGTCAGCATCTGGAGGGATGCTGTTAGGCAAATATCCAGGGTCAGCTTCTGTGGGGATGCTGTTAGGTGAAGACCCAGCATCAATTCCTGTAGGGAATTGTTAGTTGATTACCCAGGGACAGCATTTGGAGGGATGCTATTCGATGATGACTCTGACACAAGATGCTAAGCAGATTTGCAAAAGTATCTGTGAAAATAATGTACCCTGGATGTAGCTGGTATAGGGAGAACACTGAGATCATGAGAAGCTGATATAATCAGAAAGAGTCTAGGTATCAATGACGTTGTTGAGACTCAAAAGCAGATAGAATATGGGAAGGAGAAAGCTGGAAAGATCCAAAGGTGTATGATCAACACATAGAATTTAAGTATGTAAGATTTCAAGATGGCACTGCCAACCCAGATAAAGAAAAGTCTAGTCCTGGAAAGTGTGCTGAGGTGATGCAGCTGGAGGCCATTAGCTGAACCTGGGTCATCATCAAATAGCATCCCTCCAAATGCTGATCCTGGGTCATCGCCTTATCAGCATCCCTCCAGATGCTGACCTTGGGTTAGTCCTCCTCGGGTGCTGTACATCGGCAGCTGGGCATTGCTGGAGAAAATCCCCAGCTGTGTTTCTTGGGACCCCATCCATGATCACCAGCCTGTAGCCTGTATGCTACTAAGACAGTGATCTCAACCTTGAGGGAATATCGGCATCACTGGGGGATCTTTTAACATACTTCTTGGGTACCACCCCCAACATTCAGATTTAATTTGTCCAGGCAGGGGCTATCAGTGTTGAAAGGTACTATTATTAGGGGATTATTTTGTTTGTTCCATGTCAAAATCTTCTTCCAGTCCACATCTTCTACTATACACATTCAGCTCACCTGTCCCATCTCTGCTTTTCCCTCCTCACTCTTAGAACATGTACCTTCTGAACATCAACTTGATAAAAAAACAGCCAGAAAGCGCCTTCCAGACATTTAAAATAAAACACACAGTTAACTCTTTTCCTCTTGTTTCAGAACACATGATGCCTCTTTTCAGTTTCTTGATACGTTTCCCTTCTATTCCCTTTGGGACTTTGCTCCTTGACCATGCCATCAGTCTCTTTTATATCCAGCGTTTCAATGGGCATGAGATTTCCACCACATCCCCAGGTTGTGATCACACTCAGATATCTCCAGCTTACATTCTTCTCTTCTTCTGCCCATGCATGTCACTCTTGCTATCACCATGGCAGCCAGACCTCTAGAAAAACTATTCATTATTTGCCAGACCTTTTCATTATTTCACTTCCTCTCCTAAATCTACTCATTGGGATGTTGTGGGAGGTGTGGGAGGTGGGGAACATGGGAATCCCTGTAATTTCTGAGTAATAATTAGGTAATCTAAGCACCTTTAAAAAAAATATATATATATATATAAAATAACATTTATGTAAGAAAATGCACATATATGCATATGTATTTATATATCATTTTACAAATATTGCTATATACTGTGAAAAATCTGGATTTTTACCAACAATAAAAAAAAAATAAAGAATGTAAAAAATAAATAAATAAATAAATCTACTGCAATCAGACATGGACTATCACCAGTTGATTAAGGTGCTGATGACCTCACACCCATCATTAATTTATATGGATATTTTTGTTTCATTCGCATGATAACTCTATAAGGTATAAATCACAGCAACATTGATTACACAGATGAAGAAACAAGGTACAAGGAGGTCAAGAAACTAGCTCACACAGCTAGGAAGTGATGGAGCCAATATTTGAGGCCACTCAATCTGACGCCAGAGTTTGCAATTTTACTACCTTGCTGCCCTGTCTTCCAGATTGGCCCCGTTTGCTTGCTTCGATAACAAAACTCTGTCCTTCCTGATTTGACATTCCTAGCATTTAATTCCCTCTAGGATCAACATCAGAGGAAGAACCATTATTTCCAGAAATCCACTGTTAGAATGCACGCACATGTCAAAGAAGGAATGTGCTGGTGGTTTTCACTAATCCTCTTCCTCCAGCATGTTAGCTTGGAGTATTAGATTTAGCTGCATCCAAAGAACTTGGATGGGGAGGATCACTGGATAACAAGAGGTGGGACAAGAGGAGGGAGAAGGAAGGAGAGGAGGAAAAGAGGAAAAGGAAGGAAGACACCCCAGCACCATCTGGCGCTCTAGCAGGAGAGCACCTTTTTCCAAGATATGATCCTACAGGACCCCCGGTGATGAGAAGACCCAGGCAATGCCCAGAGAAGGTTTCACAGAGATCGTGCAGGGATGAGAAAATATATTCCTGAACCTGACTTCGGATGTTACCTAGAGCTTCACAGCATACAAAGGTAGTTTCCTTGAAGAAATAATTTTCTCAAAATATTTTGCACCATATCTTCAAAAATTGAGCTCAGAGGGAAGATTATCTCCTAATATTACAAATATAAACAAAACAATTAGAGAAACCTAAAATAGCCCTATAGATAATCAATGTTTGTGCTCAGAAGTTTTTCTATAGCAAATGAATTAGATGTGAGAAACCCAGCTCCTCTCAGTTTACAGGTATTTTAGTTGTGACCTGGCATCTTTGACATACAAGCTCTTTAAGAGAACCTAGATTTTGCTTGAGTTTGCTGAATTAATTAATGCACTTCTTTATTGTGATTCAAGGGAGGGAAACCAGTGGTCAATGTAATTTATTGATCATTTAACTTTTTATTATTTTGGGAAGCAAGGGTGAAAAAACTACTGTCAGTAATTTTGCATTGAATTCTTAGGTTATTTCTCACTAATATCTACAAACTTTCTTACAATAAATACAAGCCTATTTCTGAATCTGAATTTATTTTTCCTCTCAGCCAGAACTTCAGCTAATAAAGCTTTCGTTGGAGAGTAATACAACCGATCCCGGGGCCGCTAGGGATCTCTTTCCAATGTGCAAGTAATTTTTCTCTTCTCTCTCTTTTAAAAACAATGACATTGTGCCTTTAAAATGTACGAGGCACTGAAAGAAAGGCAAGCTATTTGGTTTGAATGATTAGTAAGGGCATTAAGGAATACAAAATAAAAGATAGGAGTTCAAATCCAAATACTCTCATTTGCAGAATGCAGATCAAATCTGACTTCTGAATCATTTCTGTTTTACAGACACAATTCTGATGCTACATGCCGGCATATTTACTGCCTGTCTTTCCTTCCTCATTCTCACAGCTACTTCAGGACTAGTACCCGGAAACTTTTCCAAAGTATGGTCTTTCACAGCACCCAAAGGAACTCCAAGGACATGTGGGAAAGGAGTAATATGCTCGTAATACTACAAACAGAGGTTTCATCAAGGGTGGGTCACGGAGAGGACCTGGAAATGTGGATGGAGGAGAATCCATGTGGTTCAGGTCTTGCTATTCATGAAGAGCTTTTCTTGTAAGTATTTATATTAGATGTCAGAGGGATGCACATGTCTCCAGACATACACAGACATGTCTAGATCCAATGCCTACTTGATCTAAGAATATGGTATTATTATGAAGAATTTTCTATAATTGATTTTTCTGATCAGAACCTATGCTAAGCAATAATATACATGATATCATAGCTTGGTTGTACTTACAGGACAATTCAAGTTAAATATAAAACCATGAAAATAAAATAAATACTCTTTCCTGTATTATAGTTTGTAATTTCCTAAACAACACAGCATTAGCACATGTTTTAATCTGTTCTGATCTTATAGGTTAAATAGCATCTTATTGCAATTTTAACTGTATTTCTTCAGCTTGTAAGAGAGGCTGAGCATCATTTCCTATATTTATAAGTCATTTTTCCTTTTTTTTGAAGATTTATTTTATTTATTTCTCACCCTCTCCCCATTGTTTTGCGCTCGCTGTCTGCTCTTTGTGTGTTCTTCTGTGTCTGCTTGTCTTCTCTCCAGGTGGCACTGGAAACTGATCTCGGGACCTTGCAGAGTGGAAGAGAGGCACCTAATCTCTTGCACCACTTCACCTCCTTGGTCTGCTGTGTCTCTTATAGTCTCTCCTCTGTGTCTCTTTTTGTTGTATCATTTGCCAGGTCTCTGCTCAGGCCAGCACTCCTGCATGGGCCAGCACTCCAAGTGGGCCAGCTCTCCACTCAGGTCAGCATGGGCCAGCCCACCTTTCACCAGGAGGCCCTGGGAATCAATCCCTGGACCTCCTATATGGTAGGCGGGAGCCCAATCACTTGAGCCACATCTGTTTCCCCATTTTTCCTTCTTGTTACCTAGTCGTTAATATATTTCTGATTTTCACATTGTTTTTCATGTTTTTCCATTGATTTACAAGAGCACTTTATAAATTATGAAATTAACTCAGTCATATATTTTAAAATAGAATCCCCCATTCTTCTGGTGGCCTTTTTGCCACCGTATTTACCACATAATCTATCAGTCTTTTCATGTGGGCTGGGTTTTGTATCTTGCTTAGAAATACATGCCCACTCCAAAATTGCATATGCAAACTTTCTCCCCCAATTTCTTTCTAGTTCTGTCTCTATGGATGATTTTCTTTAAAATAGTTAATCCTTGTAGAATCTATTTTGAGGAAAGGAGTGGGGTAGTATCCAGATGGCTACATAGGTGTCCCATTGCCATTTATTGAACAATTCTTTTCTCACTGATTTACAATGCCATATCTTGCATTTGGTATATCAGCACACATATTTAGGTTTGCTAATAGGCACTATTTTGTTCCTTTACTGATCCTTGTACTGATATCCTAGCATCCAAAGAGCCAGAATCAAGTTTTATTCTGTAGTTTTCTAATTTGTAGGACTAACCTCATTATCAGTATTCGTTTTTACTAATTGCTTTGGTTATTCTTACATGCAAAATGTTCTAAGTAAAATTTAGACTGTTCTCATTTTATCTATCATTAGAGGGGAATAACATCTTTACAATATTGAGTCTTCATACCCAAGAATAGGGATTTATGAAATTCTTCTTTTATATCCTCACTTGAGTTTTAATCTCTTTTTTTTTCACTTTTATCTTGGATATTTCTTGTTAGTTCCCCCCGCCCTTGGTATTTTATTCTTTCTGTAACCATTATAACCTATATTTCTTTTAATTTTTAACTAATAATTTATACATAGGCAGATAAGTTTTCATTTTTAAATTAGTTTCAAACATGTGCATTGCTGATTTCTCTTTTTAAAATCACTTCCAGGTGAATTTCTTGTGTTTTGAAGAAGAAAAAGATGATAATTTTGACATGCTTTCTCATCTGTATGCGTCTTCTTCCATTTCTGCCCTCAAACTGAAATGCACTTAATAACTTAGGAAAATAAGAATAGATACTAATGAAGAAAGGCCTGTAACATTAGTTTTTCCATGGTTACTATAATGAGGGAATAAAAAACCTTCCTTGCCACAAAAATAGGTCAAGTTCAAAATAAAGCCTCTTTGAGACTAAACTATACAAAAAAAAGTCAGAAGTAAAATTTGAGAATATAACATTAAGAGATATTAGAAAAAAGATAATGATTATTGTACTATATTGATAATATAATGGGAGATATAAGTATTAAAACATTTTCCAACTCTGGATAGTGATTTTAGTCAAGTCTTAAATGTATGCATATTCTTAAGATGGAGCTAAACCTGCTTGATTTGATATTTTCCCCTACAAATTATTTTTATTTTGCTTTCTAGAGACTAATTAATTTGAAAAAGCTGAGGCAACAACAACCATTCATATTAGCATCTTTATATAGGTATATATTTACATGTTACAGGTTTCTATATATTTATATTGTATTTAATCTAGCTATATAAAATTCCTATTAAAGTTTATGAACAATTAAATAGTATGCTATAAACTGAGCAAAATTAGATAAAAGAATTGCGATGAAACTGCTTCATAGGAAAAGTTTCAAAAGCACAATGCCCATGGCAACAAAGTCAATGACTATTTTCAGTAGTAAAATTAATCATATGATAAAAAAAAGAACAAAAATAACAGAATTCTTATGGGAGCTTATTATATGGCAGGTATAGAGCTAAACTCTTCAAATTCATCTAATCTTCACAAAAATTATGCTCATTTTACAGATGAGAAAATTAGAGCTTAGAGAAGTTAAACTCTAAGGTTCACATAGTTTATAAGTGATTCCCATTTTCAAAGCTAGCTCTACAGGACTCTAAAGCCTCAGCTCAGTTTCAATTAATTAAGACCAAAAAAGTACATTTATATTTACTGTGACATTTAAGAATACACACACAAGTATTGCTCTAAAACAAAATAGATTTTTAAAAGCCTCTCAATAAAAGTACGGTTCTAAAAGAAAAATTAAAATAGAATAGTCAGTAAAGATTTAAAAAAACAAGCAAAATAAACCCTCATTACAATGAATCACAGGAATTTCCTACAGAGGTACATGGATGAATTTTATCTAAAAAGGAAAACCATTATCCAGTGAATATGTATAGAAGAAACTAGAATATTTCACTATTGCTTAAGTAGAACTTTCACTGATTACATGAAGAGTTATACTTCCTGTCAATGTAATTTATCACAATAGCCAAAGTTTCAGTGTAAAGTCCTACTTATCAATATCTTGGATTGAAGTAAAATAGATGATACCTAGCTTGAAAGAAAATTGCTTAGCCCAGAAACTGCTCTGATTTGTCAATGTCACTGGATTAAAAATGAAGGCTGCTACCTTTTATGAAGTCTGTACAATTGTAGGGTAATTGTTTTCAGAAGGTGAAAGTATTGAAAGCCATTTGGGAGCCTCATGAGCAATGTGGGGATATGGCTAGAAGCCAGCTTTCCTAGAGAATGTTTCCTTTGGGATGATGGTAGAGGTTCATTTAAAAGGCAGAGCGGCTTAAAAAAGTATCTGAGGATTTCCACAAGTACTGACACAAAATGACACTTGCTGGGGATTAACTCATGTCCCTCCCAAAAAATACACGTTCAAGTCCTAGCCCTTCGTGTTGTGAGTGTAAATCCATTTGTAAATAGAACCTTTCTATGGTTAGTGGCAATGATTCAATATGTGTTCATCAATTGTAACAAATGTACCACACTTATGAGGGATGTTGTTGATGTGGGAAAGTGTGGGAGTGGGGTATAAGGGAATCACCTATATTTTTTATGCAACATTTATGTAATCTGAAGCCTCTTTAAAAATAACATAAATTAATTAAAAAATAACAACTTCAAAACCAAAAAAAAAAAAAAAAAGAAAATGTTATTATTAGTTAAGATGTGGACTCATTTGTGAATAGAACCTTCAAAGATACTATTTAGACAAGCCAAAATGAATCAGCATGGGTCTTAGCCCACGTGACTGGAGTCTTTATAAACAAAGGGAACTGGACACAGAAGAAGAAGCCAGAAGGAGAAGAAACTGGAGAGAGAGATTGCCCTGTGATGGGATTGCCATGAACACAACGCTACAGACTTTGAAGGAAGCATGGCCCCACCAAAACCTTAATATTGGACTCTAGTTCCCAAAACTGTAAGGAAATAAATTCCTGATGGTTGTTTAAGCAAATCAGTGCATGGTCTTTGTCATAGTAGCCCTGGCTAACTAAAACAGTTTTGGATTTCTATATTTATTTTAAGAATGACAAAAGGACAGAACGCCTACAAAACAGAACTATTATTGTGGAATAAATCAGTTAGATTCTGGATTAGCCCTGTTATGCTTGGTATCATCACAGTGCTTCCAAGGGGTCAGGTCATCAGAATAAAGGCAAAGAGTCGGGGGAAGAGCCGGGAGAGTTTCTCCTTCAAGGGATGGGGGTAGCATATTTCTCCTTGACCTTCTATCATCACATAGCCCTCACTTTACAACTCCACCCAGAGTTGCCATCTTGATTTTCTGTTACAATTCCCTAGGCAGTTATTAATTTAGTTTGTTTTGCTGTCTTTTAAGGTGATGACCATGATACTGATGTAACTGGCACACCTCTCAGGCATTGCACTGATGGTCTCAAGCCTCTGTGACAGGTGGTGCCTCTGGGTACCCAGTGGCTTTGCACCATGGAGGGTACAGGCCTCACTACTGAACTTGGACCAATAACCTTGGGTTGAAAATATTAAATTTTGAGTGATCTAAAGGTGTCTCTTTTGAAAACTCAGATCCAATGGAAAATAAAGAGAAAAAATGTGAAACAACGTTTATGTAGCACATATCCTACTTGTTTAGTCCATATTCAATTGAAATAACTCATGGGATACCATTTAAATAACTTGAGAAGTTTCCCTCCCCTCACACTGCCCATTAGTTTTCAGGAAAGAAGGCCCTAGAACACTGGGGGAGATCCCTGGATCATTTTCCCCTAGATATTGTGCTCCCGGCTGGCACAGAGCCACCTTAAAGGAATTTTTAAGTTCTCGGCTGCTCTGGGGTCTCTAGACCTGCTAGAATAAATGTTTGCCATTCAATTACCACCATTTTCTAGCAGTATTTTCATCAATTTGCTCTTTTCCTCCAAGCTTTGCTTTGCAGATAGAACATATTATAGTTAGAACTAAAATCACCTGAGAATGATTCCTGCAGAGCAGCATGTCATTAAGTCTCACACTCTCTTGGTATTGTAGAAATGGGACTAGAGGAAAAGGTGAAAAAGAGTCATCACCAAACAAGCACAGATTAAACCTGAAAGTGTGGGAAAGCCCAGAGCACGCAGCATGGCATGGAGCAGGAGTTCCATAGATGCATGACATGCGCTTCAAGATTAGCCAAAATGCTTGCTTCTATTCCTCGCTCCTCAAGGAAAAGAATATTGTCAAACTTCCAGTGGAAATATTTGGTGTGCACTTGGGCCTGCTGACGTGTAGTTTGTGAAAACAAGGACAATTTTCTCTGACTTGATGTTGGATGAAGAGAAGCTTCACATGAAGATGTGGAGAAAGAGCAAGAAGTGAGCCATGACTTCAAGAACCCAATGTCCATGACAGCCAGACACAGTATGCACGCGGCGTCCCACACACTGCGACATGCCTGTGGATATTGGGAAATCCTGGAGCTGAGGAAGCCTTTCCACATCCTGCAGTACTCAAGGCCGTGCCCCCCTCAGAGCCCAGAGGGAGCAGTTTCTGGGGAGCTACTGCACCTACCATAAGTGAGCAGCGAATGGGACACTGCAGTCAGCACCTGCACAGGTAGAGAAGAGTTTCTATACCTTTCAGCAAAGGTGCTGGTGCAAGTCATGTGCTGGGCACAGTCAGAAAGTCAGAGAGAGAAGGGGCCTGTGTCTTTAGCCCTGACCTCCTTCTTTCCACAGTCACCTCACTTCATCCTTCCATGTCTTCCACTAGCTGTCTTTACAGGTGCTCCAATCAGCCCCCAAAACAAAGGAGAAAATTATGGGAAAACTCACACATGGCCCAGGAGACCTACTAAAGTGCTTTCCTGCCATGCCCAAAGCACCACATTGCAGTGGGTAGGCTCCCCCATACTAATCTCTGAGCAGAATGGTATTTACTGAGGAGGATAATATTTGAAATACATGAGAGAGAGAAAGAAAACCTTGTTCTTATACTCAAACTACTTTTCAAAACCCTCATATGACTTTAACTTAATAAAACTTAAATATATATTTTATATAATAATTTTTACCATTAGGTGACATATTATTCACGGATATTATTTATATCAGTAAAACCATGACAAAAATGACTGAAATTCAGAAATACTTTAATTGAATTTCCATGCAGATTAAAGACAATACTTATGAAATAAAGACATGTGAAATGATAAATACATGTAGGAAAAATATTTAATTATGGCTACATCTATTTTCTTGCCAGAAACCATTTTAAAAGTTTTTGAAAAACAACAAAGTCACATAATATCATTCAGAGAGCATTTTCTTTCTTTTCATAAAATTATTCCGGTGGGAAGAAATATTCTAAAAACAAAATTAAAAACATGTTAACAGGAAATCATGAATTACACAAAGAAATATAAAACAAGTTGTTTTAGTTTCCCAGCTGCTTAAACAAATACCATAGCATGGATTGGCTTAAAAAACAGGAATTATTGTCATGTGGTTTTGAGGCTACAAGGCCAAAATCAAGGCATTGGCAAGGTGATGTTTTCTCTGCCAAGACTGTGGTGTTCTTGAGCTGGCTGCCGGCGATCTTTGGGATTCTCCGGCTTTTCCATCACATGGCAATGCACATGGAAGCATCTTCTTTCTCTGCTGAGTTCTGCTGACTTCCAGCTTCTGGCTGGTCCCATGGCTTCTCTCTCTGTATCCAATTTCCTTTGCTTACAAGGACGTCAGCCATAATGGATCAAAGCCTGCCCTCATTCAGTGTGGGCACCGTAACTAATAACATCTTCAGAGGTCTCGTTTACAAACGGGTGCACACCACAGGACCAGGGGTCGACCTGAACGTGACTTTTTTGGAGGATGTGATTCAACCACAACATGAGGGAAGTGAAAGACTGAAGGATGGATGGGGGTGGGGTGGGGGTGGTGGGAGAAGGGCGGGTGTGTGGGGCGAGGGGGTGTCAAAGAATTCTATGAGGAAGTGAAATCTGAATTGAGAACTGAATTGAGGAAGTTAGTTCTCTGTGGTTCTCTTCTAGGGGAGAAATCCAGAGAGACCGACCACCAGATACAAAGATGGGTCTGACTTGACATTTTTAAGAACTTGGCTAGAAGGGCAAAAGAGCACAGAAGACTGTAAAGCCAGAAGTGAGCAGAAAATGCTGTCAGTGCTGCTTTTTTGTATATAAATAAGTTCTTTATCAGAAACAGCTACATTCCTATGTTCCATGAAATACACAGTAATTAAAATTTACAGCAAGAATTTAAAAAAATAGAAATCCACAGATTTTTAAGGTGGTCCAGTGACTCCAGGGCTAGGAAGTCTAACCCAATCGTGAGACCTTATTCAGTGCTCTGGAGGGGCCAGCATGTTTAGGGGGCACCTCCCCCAGATCCGCCTTTCCTAGGCTCTTTTCCATGGTGTGGCTGAAAAACACAAACCCCCTTTTCTTTATCCTATTTCCAAAGCTGCCTGACTCAAAGGATGAAAGCTCTCCTAACACATGCACACCACTCTTACCTGAGATATCTGCCTAACGTGGTCAAGGCTGGCTTCACGTACCAAGCATACAGCAGGGATTTTAACTAACCAAGGCTGGACTTGCTTGGTACTTGCTCAAATTTCTTTTTTTTTTTTTTC
>JAQZBX010001558.1:65181-81629 GCA_029593785.1 Cabassous unicinctus
CCCCCTTTTCTTTATCCTATTTCCAAAGCTGCCTGACTCAAAGGATGAAAGCTCTCCTAACACATGCACACCACTCTTACCTGAGATATCTGCCTAACGTGGTCAAGGCTGGCTTCACGTACCAAGCATACAGCAGGGATTTTAACTAACCAAGGCTGGACTTGCTTGGTACTTGCTCAAATTTCTTTTTTTTTTTTTTTTTAGTTAAAAAAAATTGTTTTTTCATTCCTCCCTCCCTTCTCCCCAAGATGACTCCCTCATCTGTCAGCCCGTTGTCTGCTCATCTTCCTCAGGAGGCACCAGGAACCGAACGTGGGACCTCCCACATGGGAAGCGGGTGCCCAACTGGTTGAGCCACATCTGCTCCCCTCTCTTACAGTTTCATTTGAAGACTTTTAACCAAGCATGACAGAAAGTTTATTCTAAACATTGGTTTGTAAAAGAGAGTTAAAAATTGCCTAGAGAATTAAGACAAACTACTATATTACTATATTACATCATAGTAATATGAAAAATCATAAGACAATAAAAGAAAAGCATAAGAGTGTAGGAAAACACAGCAAGGGCAAGTGTGGGTGTGAGCTGGGCTGCAGGTTGAAATGTAGTGATATATGTGCAATGCAAAGAGCACTGAACTTGGAATTGTTTATTTATTCACCTAATATGTGTTGTGCAACCACCATGTTCTAATCACTGTGCTAGCAGCTGTGGGCCCAGCAGTTAACAAAGTATTCAGGAGTCAGGGCAAGGAATTGCTGCCCCCCAACCCTCGGGGCATTCTTCTGCCTTAGGGGATATGAGGGGGCAATGGGCATTCCCTGAAGGCAGGAGTGGGGCAGCATAGGAGAGTTAGTTAGTTAGTGTCTCAGTTCCCAGGCTGCTAAGACAAACACCACACAGTGCATTGGTTTATCAACAGGAATTTATTGGCTCACTGTTTCAGAGGCTAGAAGGCTTGCTTCCTCCTGGGAAATGGTCCAGCTGGCTGGCAATCCTTGGGTTTCCTGGTGTGGTGGTTTGGAGCTGTATGTATCCCAGAAAAACATGATCATAAACTTAATACATTACTGTGGGTGTAGGACCTTTTGATGAGGTCACTTCAGTTAAGGTGTGGCCCAAACCAATCAGGATGGGTCTTAATCCTATGACTGGAATCCTTTATAAGCATAATGAAACCCAGATAGAGAAAAAAAGCCATGTGAAGTGCAGCAGTTTGGTATTGTTTATGAATTCCAAAAATAGATATTGGATTATGTTTATAAACTGGCCTGTTCCTCTGGGCATATTAGGTTATATTGGATTCAGAGGTTTCACTTTTACTTGATTAAATAATGATTAAGGCTTTGATTGGGCCAGTCAGTAGGATGTTGGATCCTTGTCCCCTTGGTGGGCAGGGACTCATAGAGAAAAGACATGGCAGAGAACAGAGTTCGGAGTTTTGATATTGGAGCCCTGGGAAGTAAGCACACTGAGAAGCAGATGCGTGAGGGAGAAGGCTCCATTAGATACAGCAGAGGTCACAGGAAGAGAGAGGAGCCTTTCACCTGATAGTACATAGCTGGCCTTGTGGTGAGAGCAGAACCCCTGAGCCCAGAGAGAAACAAGCCCCAGGAGAGAAACAAGACTTATCCCAGCCTACAGCTGATATTGGAAGCTGAGACCACAGAGCCTTAAGAGGAAGAGGAAGGCTAAATGTTGGCAGCCATCTTGCTCCAACATGTGGCAACAGATTTTGGTGAGGGAAGCAACTTATGCTTTATGGCCTGGTAACTGTAAGCTTCTACCCCAAGTATAAATACCCTTTATAAAAGCCAACCGATTTCTGATATTTTGCATCAGCACGCATTTGGCTGACTAATACAGGAAGCAAGAAGCTGAAATTCAGTGGAACCCAGAAGAGAAGGGAGAAGCCAGAAGAGGCTGCCATATGCATTGGCATATGACAGCAGAGCCTAGGACCAAGGATTGCCAGCAGCCAGCTCCAGAATGCAAGTTTTTGGGAAGAAAGCATGACCTGGATGACACCCTGATTTGGAATTTCTCTTAGCCTCAAAACTGTGAACTAATAAATTCCCATTGTTTAAACCAACCAATTGCAGGGTATTTGCCTGAGTATCCCAGAAAACTGAAACACTTGGCATTGTCCTCTCCTTTTACATGGTAATGCCTTCCCCTTTCTCTCCTTTTTCATGGCAATGCCCTCCCCTTTCAATTCTGGATTCTATTGACTTCTAGTTTCCCTGTGGCCTTTACTCCATGTCCAATTGCCTTGCTTATAGGGCATATTGGATTATAGCTCACCATATTGGATTAAGACCCACCCTCATTTGGTTTGGGCTCACATTAATAATATCTCCAAAGGCCCTATTAACAAATAGGCTCAAATCTAAAAGACAGGGGTTAGGGCCTAACATGCCATTTGTGGGGGTCATGATTCAATCTTCAACAATTAGGGAAACCAGCAGGTTTTCAACAAAGGAATGTGATATGATGACAGGTTTTTAAGGGAGAGCTCAGAGTGGGGAATGAATCATCTTGGGCCACAGGTGGAAGGAAGGAGATTTTTTACAAAGGCAGAGCAAGAAACCCAGGTGAGAGGTTACAGCAATGGGCCAGGTAAGATGTGGCAGTTGGTTAGGCTGCAGGGTAATGGTGGAGGCACCACAATGGGCTAGACACCACGTACACTGAAAATATGTCTACAGATCAAGAGCTGTGCAGTGGACTCGATGGACACTGACAATATGTCGATGGACCTAGAGCTGGCAGGATATGCCAAAGGACTGCATGTGAGAGGTGTGGAGTAGGAGGAAACATTTTTGACTCCAAGGGTTTTGCCTCAAGCAACTACTAATATTAATAGAAAATATCAAATGCTGTGATGTTTGCTGAGATGATAAACTGTGCACAATAGGTTTGGTGGTTGGGAAGGGTGGAAATAGATTGGTTTTGGACATGTTCATTTCTTCATAAGTCTATTTGACATTCAAATGGAGGTGGAGTCCAGGGCTCGCAGGAGAGCTTGGGGCCAGCATTTTGACCTGGATAATGATCTGAATTATTCAAATCCTGACCTTGAAAATTTTACAATGAATTAAAGTGTTCTATATTTCCTTACAGATTTTGATTCTTCATTCTCACAGAAATTCATTGGGGAAGGTGGCTCATCTGTGACCACTAATCTGGTACTTTGGTCAGTACATGTCACTAGATGATCTCCCAGCAGGATTCTGGGTCATTTTTCTAGCACCGCTAGGCTTGATTGCTAACTATAACTTTTACTTCCTTCCCGCTCCAGGACAGTCTTATTAAGCCAGGTGGTTTCTTAGATGATTACTATTACAACTTGTAGTGTGTATCTATACATTTATATATATATAATGCTTTTTATATGTTTATGCATATATATATCTTTTACACCTCTCCCAGAAAATTATTTTTTTCTGCCCTCTTCTATGTATGTGTTTTAATCTGTTAGGCTGCTTGAATTCCATATACCAGAAATGGGTTGGCTTTTACAATGGGGATTTATTAAATATAAGCTTACAGTTCTGAGGCTGTGGAAATGTCCACATCAAGGCTTCATCAGGTAATGCTTTTTTCCTAGAAATCTGGGTGCAAGTGATCTTGGACTCCTCTGCCACATGGCAAGGCACATAGTGGTATCTGTTGGTCTCTTCCTTCTCTTTCTGATTTCATTGCTTTAGCTTCTGGCTTTCTCTCTCAGGTTCTGTGTGTTTCTCTCTGTCTCTATATATTCATCCTGTTTATAAAGGACTCAAATAAGAGGGTTAAAACCCACCCTGAGTCATGCCTTACTGAAGTAATCTAATCAAAAGACCCTTAACTGAATAGACCTAATTAAAAGGTCCCATTTACAATAGGTTCACACCTACAGGAATGATTAGCTCTAAGGACATGATTCTTATGGGTCCATAAAAGCCTCAAACTACCACACTATGTTGATTCTTTTGACCTTGTTTGAACAATGGCAACTTTTCAAATGACACATCAAATGAGAATATTAATTATCCACAGCAAATGAGAGTGTGTGTCCTGAAATACATTTCAGTACCTAAAAATATGATAGTGAGGGATACTCTGTAAAAGACACACCTATTCCTATTTAAACAAGAAGGTTTTTCTCTTCTGAGCATACCTTTTATTATTCTGAAGAGTTCACGAATCTGGCAATTATTTCTACTTGGCGTGACTATTTATTTCCAAATACAGCTGTAGTCCAGTCAATGTGGAAGCAGTTGATATGAGGCATAGAGTTAGTAAGAATGTGCATTAAGATTTTAATCTATTTGGATAAGCAAATGCCAGTGATTGATAGGGCAGTTGCACAAACACTTAGCTAAAGCTTTGGTACCTGGTTAGTTGCAGAATTCAGATTTTTTTCAGATTTTGGAAAGATTATTCTGTGTATTCACCAAATATTAGTGAAAAGGTAGTAATTGTGCACATTACTACTTCTGCAATAAAACATATGGATACTCACAGTAAGCAAGGTACATAAACAGTGTGGATAGCCCCAAAGTCAGCCCTGTCAGGTTTTGCTGCTAAATGAATATGGGTCTGTTGCAGTTTGGCAGTTTGATGCAATTATGAATTCCAAAAATAGATATTGGATTATGCTTGTAAACTGGTCTGCTAATCTGGCATGATTAAGTTATGATTATGGCGTTAACTGGGCCACATCAGTAGGGCATTGAGCACCACCACTTGGTGGGTGGGGAATAAGATATAAAAGGCATGGCAAAGAACAAAGTTGGAGCAGTTTTGATGTTGGAGTTCTGGTGAGGAAGGAGAGAAGGCCCCAGGATAGAGACGAGCCATTCGCCTAAGAGTTCACAGCTGGCCTTGTGGAGAGAGGCAAATCCTAGAGAGCCTCATAGTCTACAGCTGACCTTGTGGAAGAAACAGAGGAGCTAAGCCTGGAGAGAACTGGAGCCCCAGGAAGAAAGGAACCCAAGGAGCCTGAACCATGGCAAACATCAGCACCTGTCTTGCTCCAACACATGGCAATGAACTTTGGTCTGGGAAGAAACTTACGCTTTATGGCCTGGTAACAGTGGACTTCTATCCCAAATAAATACCCTTTATAAAGACCAACCAATTTCTGGTATTTTACATCAACACCCCTTTTGGCTGACTAATACAGAATTTGGTACTGAGGAGTGGGAAAGTGCTTTTGCAATTACCAAAATGTTAGAAAGGTATTTTAAATGGGTAAGGGGTATATTTTGGGGGATTTTTGAAATGCTTAATGGAAAAGGCCTACAGTGCTTTGAAGAAACTGTTGATAGCAATATGGACACTAAAGAGACTTTTTATGATGCCTTAGAAGTAAATGATGAAACTATTATTGGAAACTGGAGGAAAGGTGATCCGTGTTTTAAAGTTGCAGAGAATGTAGCAAGATTAACTCCTGGTGTTATATGGAAGACAGAATTTGAAAAAGTGAACCTGAGCATTTAGCTGAAGAACTTTCCAAAGTAAACCCGGAGAATGTGGCTTCTCCTTGCAGCTTATAGCAAAATGCTAGACGAAAGAAATACACTAATGACTGAACTCTTGGGCACAAAGAAAATAGAAACTGATTCTGGAAACTCAAAGCCTCTGGAAATCAAGTTCCCAGATGAAAGTGCCCCATTTGAAGACTTAGCTAAACCTGGAACTTGTAAATCAGGATTGAAGATGCAGTTATCTAGGAAAGACTTGTGGAAAGTCTTACTGTCTGATGGCTTGGACCCCTGCTTCCTGCATGTTAAACCAACAAAGTTTTTGAGAGAGCTGTATGAACAAAACCACTGTCAGCTTGGACTAAAAGGACAGATCGAAGGAGAAACAGCTTTAAGAAGAAAACCATGGAAGCTGAGATCTGGAATTAAGACATCACCTTGGGCCAAGATAGGAAGCCCACCCATGTATACAGAGAGGGTGAGTTTGCCCCAGCAGTTGAAGAGGGTGGATGTTCCCACCCGATGTTCTGGGAGAGTTTTGCCACCACAGGGTACAGGGAGGGTGGAGCACATTCCCCAAGGATGAGGGCAGTTAAGGTCAGCACCCCATTGGTCTGAGAGGGTTAGACCTGTCCCCCATGGATTAGGGAAGGTCAGGTGGTCAACTCATTGCTCTGAGAGGGTTGAGCCTGTATGCCAAAGGTTAGTGGGAATGTTGTCTTCACCTCACTGTACTACGGGGGCTAAGACTCAAACCCAAAGATTGTGTAATGTGTGGCAATCACCCTAACACTCTTGGAGGGTGAGGTCTGGAGGTTGGTTGACACCCAGATGCTTGTTGAGGGTGGAACAAAGAAAATGGCCATTGGACAAGCCTGTGGAAAAAATGAGTCCCCATGTGGCCCCAAAGAGAAGAAACCATCATCTTAAGAATGGAGCAGACTTTGAAATCGAATGGAGGATGCCATGCAGGTTTACTGAACTGTAGAGGACCTGACTCATGTTCCACTCCCAATTTCTCCTTATGATAATGAAAATGTTTATTCTTTGTCTTTCCAATTGTGTATTGGAAGCAGTTAAATGGTTTTGTAAGATTCAGAGATCTACAGCAGATGAGACTTTGCCTGAAGACAAACTGTATTTCTTTAAACTGATTATGATATGATTTTGAACTTGCATTATCACTGATTTAAGGTTTTTTGAATATTGTAATGTATTTTGGGAATTCAGAGGGTGGAGTGTTGCAGTTTGGCAGTTTGATGTAATTATGAATTCCAAAAATAGATATTGGATTATGCTTGTAAACTGGTCTGCTAATCTGGCATGATTACATTATGATTAGGGTGTTAACTGGGCCACATCAATAGGGTGTTGAGCCCCACCCCTTGGTGGGTGGGGAATAAGATATAAAAGGCATGGCAAAGAACAAAGTTGGAGCAGTTTCGATGTTGGAGTTCTGGTGAGGAAGGAGAGAAAGCCCCAGGATAGAGACAAGCCATTCGCCTGAGAGTTCACAGCTGGCCTTGTGGAGAGAGGCAAAGCCTAGAGAGCCTCATACTTCACAGCTGACCTTGTGGAAGAAACAGAGTTGCTAAGCCTGGAGAGAAATGGAGCCCCAGGAAGAGAGGAACCCAAGAAGCTTGAATCCTGGCAAATGTCGGCAGCTGCCCTGCTCCAACACGTAGCAACAGACTTTGGTGAGGGAAGAAACTTATGTGTTATGGCTCAGTAACTGTAAGCTTCTACCCGAAATAAATACTCTTTATAAACACCAACCAATTCTGGTATATTGCATTAGCACCCCTTTGGCTGACTAATACAGGGTCTCTTCAGATTTTACCATTTTAATAACATTGCAGATAAAAGACTGTGGATCTTTAATAATAGAAAGCATTAGTGTAGATAACAGATAGACTGAGACAAACAAATGCAAAAGTCATAAAAAAATAGGATAAGGAGAGCATCCAGGAAACATATGAGGCTGGGGAATGAATTTTTAATGCACCCTGAACATAAAAGTAAAGGAGTAAGCCTCCTAGGACAGAGCTGAGAATGCACACTGTTCTCCTGGTGAATGGAGGTTAGAGGAATGAGCTTATAGTGGTGGTACAGCTATGGTTACAGAGCTGTTTAAGAAGAATGATGATACTCTAGTAAAACCATGCGACTTGTCTTCATCAAGAGTGCTAGTATTTCAGGCAGCAAAAGCAAATCTCTTAAGTTAACTCATTTTAACTTCATCCATTAATATCTTAACTTAATGCCTAGGTAAAAGGCAGAAACTCTAATAATGTAATAACTTTTAAAAAATATTTTAGGTATCAATGATAAGGCTGTAGAACAGCCAATGTCAGCCCATATTTTCAAAGAAATGATAAGTATAAGGCAAAAAATCAAATAATGAACTTTATTTGTGAGAACATAGCTCTGGTAAGAAAATACTAGACAGAAGGGATATACCTAGGTAAGAATATGATAATTATGACTCAGCTCACATTTTCCAAGGGTGTATTATTAAAACGGAAGGAAGGAAGGGAGGGAGGGAGGGAGGGAGGAAGGAAGAAAATACCTGAGATGCTAATGTTTCAAGAAACTCAATTATCTTCATAGGTACTTCATAACACAGTCTTGAAACTGTCATTCCTTGCAATTTTATAACTGTCATCAAATTGTTCATATTCTCTCTCCATTCTAGTTGAACAGTCATTTCACTATTTCTTGTGTATCTCATCCCTTATCCATAATTTTGTTCATATAATTTCTACTTCCTGGAGTGTCCTCCTTATTTATTTTCCGACAGTCCACATCATAATGCTTTCCTTGAGGCCAGCCTAAGCCTTGCTTCATGCCAGTCTCTTGTGGTCTATACCTCATAGTTGAACCCTCACTGTAATAACCTCTGGTCTATTTTGTGGGGTTTTGTAAGTAACATTAACTCTTTGTTTACCGCACAAAATTCTGTACAAGTAGGCACAGAGTAGATAATTAATTCATTTAATGGTGACCATTTGCCAATCACAGTGATGGATGCAGGAGATGCAAAGATAAAACACTGATATAAAGGTACTGGTTACTAGAGGTTCTGAGGGGAGTGGGAGGAAAGGATAAGTGGAACATAGGGCATTAGGGCATTGGAGTTGTTCTGCATGATATCACAATGATGGATATAGGCCATTATACATTTTGTCAAATCCTATAAAACTGTACAGTCAAAAGTGTGAACCAAAATATAAACTATAGACCTTGATTAGTAGCAGTACTTCAATATTTGTTCACCAAGTGTACCAAATGTACAACAATGATGTAAGATATTATTATTAGGGGAAAATGTGGGAGGGGGAGAGTGTGGGGTATATGGGAATATAGATATATTTTAGGAGGTACTGGGGATTGAACCTTGTACATGTACATGGGAAGCAGGCACTCAACTGCTGAGATACATCCACTCCCCAATGAGAATTGGATTTTCCATTTATTTGTTTGTTTGTTTTTAGGAGATACTGGGGATTGAACCCTGGACCTCGTATATGGGAAGCAGACACTCAACCTCTTGAACTACATCCACTCCCTTCCCCTATATTTTTGAAGTAACTTTTATGTAATCTAAAACTTCTCTATAAATAAAGTTTATTATGTGGAAAAAAAGTCAAAATGGTGGAAGGGAGCATTGTGCCTACTTACAGCATTAAGTACCATTGGCTTGGTTCAAAATAAGTCCTAGAGATGTGCAGAACTGGAGGAGTCACTTTCAGCATGGGTGTTCAAGAAAGCCACCTTGGCAGAGGATGCACATCACTCATTCACTCATTCATTCATCCATCAAATACACACTAATGTCCCAGTATTCACCAAAGTTACTAAGCTCTTTGGTGGCAGGAATGAAAGGCACAGTGACATTTAGAGGAAAGGAATCCACTTACTTCAGTGAAAGCTAATCATACTCTTACAGTTGATGGGATTGTGGGAGTGGTAGACTTGTTAATTTTACTGTTTTGGATTACAAGGATGCTATTCTTGACTCGATTTCCCCTTAGGCACATGACCTTTCAGGGTAAGAAGAAGGACAGATGGCATTGCCTTGGATATGGCTTCCCTCTTACCTGCTTAATAGGAAAACCAAAATGTTTATGGTTCCTCCATCACTTCTGTTTTCTTTGGGCAGGGAGGAAAGAGTCAAATTAAAATACTATGCAGAATTTACAATGTTCCTCTTTGACAGCTTCTGTTTTATAGTGAATCTGTCCACCACATTTTAGACTTTATTAATCAAGGCAGAGCAAGGTTTTAAACAGATATGGGTTACTTCCAGCTATTATATAATAAATGTGTTTGAATAAAACAAATACTTTTAAAATATTCACAAAAGTTGAAAATAATTTCTCAAAAGGGCATTGGCATATACTCAGAAATCATACCACTGCTGCAAAGAAATTTAAAGTAGTTAAGTTTCCAGAGACTCTCAAAGAGATCTATAGCCTATAGCTTATTAAAAATGGCTAGATAATAAAGGACACACACTTTTTCAAGTTCAAAGCCTGTGTGCCTGAACTTTTCACATAGAGAAATTGCTTATTTATTGTACTTTAAAACTTCAGTGTCTTTCAGAAACATGAGATGAAACCAGAGGAAATAAAATAATGAATTGATTCTACTCATGTAAAATCATGGCGACGCATTGCTAAAATAAATTATACATGACTTGTATATTTCTGAGACATCCTCACTATTTAAAGGTATAATAATAAGATTCTTTTTCAAATATTTCAATGAAATATGCACCTCTTGCCTTCACTTTGAAAATGTCTTCAACGTAATTCTTCAGGTTCTGCTTCTCTAATAGGTTTACAACAATATATACCAATTACTCTCATTAGAAACGTACCCAGATTCTCTTTTCTGGTCGCTATTGCTTCCATTTCCTCCCGCTGTCACTGAACATCAACAGGTAGCTGGTCACCCAGACGGAGCTCCCATACCCTCCTTGGGTGGCCACGGCCATGACCTCCATTCTCTCTCCAAAGTCAATCTGCAGCCACTGGTATTTATTTGACACAAGTGGTGACCAATCACTAGCTCCTTGTTTTTTGAAACAGAAAAAGGAGAAAATGATTAAAGGAGGAAATTATATAACATCTATGCTACTGGAGGTGAAAAACCTATGACATTGTGAACTTATATCAAATTTAAGAAAAATAAATAGATTCAAAACAGAAAAGAAAGAAAAAGGATGGATCCTAAATTGATTGTTTTCCCATTGAGCTCGATGACCCACTGAATCTCTGGAGTGCAGATGTCCCACAGAGTGGAGAAGGAGCTTGATGTGGCGTAGGTGGCCACTCCATGTTCCTCACACCTTTTGGACTAGTTTATTTTATGGCTCTTGTGCAAGATTTGCACTTTACCAATCATAAGAGACTAGATTCCTACCATAGAAATTGTAGTATTAAGCATTGAGGAAACAAAGATGGATGACACCAGCCTTGTTCTCAAGGAACTTACTGTCTCCTAGGACTAACATTTAACAGAACAATTCAAAGTACAGTGTGGAAGGTGGTCAAGGTGAACCCCAAGGAAAGCCCAGAGCACTGTGCTCTCTCTGGAGGTGCAATGAGGAAAACTCAGGAGAGCAAGGAACTTTCTTATCTTGAGTGGTGGTGAGTTTATGAGGTATTGAAGAAGATGGAGGGGGAGAAGAAATGTTCTTGTTTTTGTTTTGACCAAAGCCACATCCAAAACAAGAATTTAAGACTGCCTGCTGATGCCTTATTGATGTTTTTCATTCTTCTAGTCTAATAAATAAAATTGGTAACTATGCTATAAAAGTACTCCTGAACCACTCTTTCTCAAATAATCAATGTCTGGTAAAAAGCAGTAATCTACAACCAATTCCCAAGATGAGCAAATTAGCATACTTTTCCTTTCCTCGTAGTTCTGCCACTTAGAGGCTCTGATAGAAATGTCTGAAAGGTTAGATAAAGTTAATTATTTACTTGCATTTTGCATCTTCTCATTTTTATAACTCTTCCCTCTTGTGTAAAGTCTTTAGTTCCATGCCTAATGTAAAATAAGCAATTAAAAGTTTGATATTATAATAATATAGCTAGCAGGGTGTAACCATTGGCCAATTTGATGTAATTATGAATTCCAAAAATATAATTGGATCATGCTTGTAAACTGATCTGTTAATCTGGGCATGATTAGGTTATGATTAGGGTGTTGAGCCCCACCCCTTGGTGGGTGGGGAATCAAATATAAAAGACTTGGCAAGAACAGTTTTGGAGAAGCAGTTTTGATCTTGGAAAGAAGGCCCCAGGAGAAGAGAAGTGTGCTGTTCGTCTGATTGTCTACAGCTGACCTTGTGGAGAAAACAGGAGATAAGCTCGGAGAGAAACGCAGCCCCAGGAAGAGAGGAACCCAAGAAGCCTGAACCCTGGCAAACGTGGGCAGCTGTCTTGCTCTAACATATGGCAATGGACTGTGGTGAGAGAAGAAACTTAATGCTTTCTGGCCTGCTATCTGTGGACTTCTACCCCAAATAAATACCCTTTATAAGACCAACCCATTTTTGGTATTTCACATTAGCACCCCTTTGGCTGACTAATACACCTTTTATTGCTCTATATCTAGACTTGAGGAGCCTGGCATTGCTCTAGTAAACAAGATGGGGAACTGGAGATCTCCAACACTGTCCATTAGGTTGGCACTAAAATCTTCCTTTCCTTTCTTCAGCTAGGTAGCTGGGAGGTCGGCAGAGGTCTTGTTCAAATTTGGGAGTTCTGCTGTATGCCTCGAGCATCTTCCACTTTTGAAGTACAGTTTTCTATTTGGGGGAAGATTTATTCTTGGATGATCCAAGGCAACATTTAATTTTTTTTCCCCTGCCACAGACAGTACATGGATTTCCTCAGCTCTCCGTGGAAACGTCGGGTATTGTTTCTTTCCCCTTCACTTTTCTGGATGTAATGGAATACCACCTACCCACTTATATTCTTACTCAATTTAACAACTAGGATTTATTGAACAATTGATCAAATGTTTTGGGCACAGAGTCCACATTTTGTGGATTGTTCACTTAGTTCCTAAGGTAGCATCATGGGATAAGGCCCTTGGTTATGGATGTTGAGAAGTTTGCAGCTGGCAAGTGACCAACAGCGATTTGAATCCTGAACTTGTGCTCTTAACTATGACACATTATTATTATTATTATTATATTATTTTGATGACATTGATGGGATTTGGTGATCCTTAAATAACTGTAAAAAGGATGTGTGGGCCTTGGGGAGTGAATAGTTCCAGCTACCTCAAGAAGATGCCCCCATGCAGGAGGGTAGCCTCTGCTACTCCTCTTTAGGCAAGGCCCAGGTCTCTGAAATGTGGGTGTGCAGTGAGAGTCAGGGGCCTCTTCCTGTCAAGATTTCACAGGTCTCCTGCTCTTTCTCAGGCCCGTCTAAAGTTTAATACATAAGAAGTCCTTCTTGCCCTCGTAACCAATAGTCCTAGGTACAGCACTGCTCCAACAGCAAACCCATTCTGTTTTATTGTTTGTTTGTTTGCAATGATCTTTCTAAGAAGACTTGGGAGAAGGTGAAATAAATGCTACTAGCCAATCCATCATATTAGCGTGGAATTTTGGAATTTGTATGTTTGGAATTCTATACCTATCAGCTGAAACCTCTCAGAAATAACTAAACATTTTGGATTTTTTCCCTCATCATGATTATTTGGCATTGATAGCACACTCTTTGGCCTGTTCACAAATTCCTTGGTATTTTAATTTACCTGGGAGCACATGTAGAGAAGCACAATCTGACAATGTGCCCTGGGAGCATGAGTTTTTATAAGAGAGGGCAGGTACCCCTGGAAACTTGTCTGCCCAGCATCACTCAGTTTGTTTGAACAGCTGCACTCCTCATAAAAGTCTTGCCATATTTTCAGTTACTTGATTTTATCTGTGATGAAGTACACAAATAAGCCATATATTAAGGCCATTATGAATCAAGTACTACATTTTTTTTTGCATTATCAGGAAATTTCATCAGGATGATGCAGCCTGGGGAAAGCTGCACTCCCAGCTGGGTTGCTGGGTTTTGAGGATGTGCCTCTGTGCACATTCCTTGAATTTAACACTGAAGGGGAATGGTGGGAAACAGGCTCTCCCTCACCCAGCACTGCTCAGTAGCCCTAATCTATCTGCCTTTATTAAAGGCAGCTGTGCAGATTGGTATAGCCCAGCACTATGGCGTGACAGAAAAAGAAAACCAAAACTAATGGACGCCTTGATCTGTTGGTAGAGTTGAGGTCAAGCATGCACTGACCCCTAAGGAAAGGAGAGGCATCTTTTCATGATCCCTTCTATTCTATGGTCACTAAAATTCAGCATGCAAGAATCAAAGGGGAACTACAGGCACGTCCCACCAGTCCATCCTCTTCCTCACTCACAAGCTTTTTTCTCCACTCCACTGCATCCTTCCCTGCCTCTGACCTGTCACTGCACCTCAGTTAAATAAATGGCATGATTCCATGATTCTACTTGACAGAAACATCCTCTGAGGGCCTAACACGCAGGCTCTCAATGCCTATGCATTACACAAACATCACCCTGTCTGTTCACAACGTACATTCTGATAACTACATTCCAGTATCGACACGAGATTAAGGTATGCTGAGTAAATGATTCTTGTCTCTCACACTTGATACCACTCCATGAAAGTGAGGTGCTATTTTTCAAAGGACAGCTATTTTTATAAAGACCATTACTGTGATTCTGCCAGGGATGATGAGCTTTGCAAGTGTTTTGTTCTCATGCAATCACACACTATGGCACCTGATTTATCCATTGCCTACCACGTTTAAATGGCAGAGTTCTGAGGAAATTAATTATTAAAGTTTTTCCAGTTATTTTGCAGTGGAAAATAAGGAAAGGAAGGGAAATGAACAGCTGTGAAACACATAATTGTATGCTGACATTTCTACCAGACATTTTTCTGCACATAATTACATTTTATTGCTAAAAAGATCCAGTCGTTTTGGTATAATCATCTCTACTTTACAGAAGTGAAAATTAACCAACTTATTTAAGGTATGGGTGAGGCTATTATTTTGAAAGTCTGCTCCTTTTTCAATTTTTATCCCTGTCCAAGAATATATTCATTTGACTTATCAATCACTCAGTACTTTTTGTTTATAAATAATTTGGCTGAATTATGCCTATATTTTATGTGTTTTGTGTCTCTGTTATAACTCTGTTTTGATCAGGTTATACAGTCACATATTATTACCCAGGGGAAGTGAAAGAAAAAAGCTGGATAGAAAGCCCTCAGCATGAGTTTTACTTGCCTCCAACTAATAACAACAACAACAAAATTCCCATGACACAATACCTGGTCATAAGTGGCAGCACTGTCAAAGAGTATATTCCTAACTTGCATGGAAGGAAATTATTCAGAGGTAAAATGATAATAATAGTAGGAATTACTATTAATATTAATTACTATTAATCTTCCTCAAGATTTAGTAAGTACCAGGGAGGAGAAATATCCAAGGGCACAAAATGTAAGTAAACAAAGTAAATGTGACTTAAATAAACAGAGCCGAACATTATTAGAGAACTTATATACCCAGTAAATAAATAACTAAATTGAACTTATCACAAAGGGACACTTTCTTCTAAGATAATTGCATCATTTCTAATGTAATTTCATCCAGATGTGCTTGTTTCTTCTCTCATTAAATTGCATCTTAATTCACAGAAGTCATTAAAATTTCAGGAATTGTCTGGGGTGAGTGGGAGAGAGAGAGGGGAAGGGTGGAAGGGAGAGAGAAAGAGAGAACAGCTTACTACCATTGGTCCTACCTTCCTCTTTGATTTTGAGCTTTTCTAGGAAAAAGGATGAGGTTGGTTTTCGGTGAATTCATCCCTCATCCTACTTCCTGGAACTTATTGAGCTTTACACTCCCAAGATTTTTCTCAAAAACCCTGCCTTTTCTATTTCAGAGGGGAATTTAAGCATCTACTTTAGTTCTGAATTCAATTAGTAAAAAAATTGTTCTAACTACACAAATATGCTATTTTAGGTACTACTGTCTTTTTTTTATATCCATGCTATTTGGAAGTAAAAAAAATATAGGAATCCTGCCTTGCAACCTTTTTGCTCTTTCAACTGTGATTCCTTCGACCTTAGCAGGCTGAGGTAGGGCAACCATCCTGTCTCACAAAAGTGTGTTCTTGAGGAAGAACTGAACCTGTGGATAGAATCTCAGCATATATATAATAGCCATTTATGAAATACATCCCCTTACAAAATGCATCTACAACCTTAATAGCTTTAAAATGGACAAACTGTATATAGGACAAATAAAAAATAACAGCAGATGACAGTGTTAAAATTAACCACATCAATAATCATATTAAATGTACATAGTCTAAATACACCAAATAAATTGCAAGGATTGCGAGACTGGATAATAAAGCAAGACCCAACAATATGCTGCCTACAAGAAACACACTTTAATTATAAAGACACAAAGAGTTTAAATATAAAAGCACAGAAAAATATATACCATGCTAACTCTAGTCAAAAACAAAATAGCTGGAGTGTCTATACTAATATCAAAGGAGTTTTCAGAGTAAAGAATATTATAAGGGTTTAAAATGTCATTTCATAATGATAAAGTGAGCCATTTTATCGAGGACATAATATTCCTAAAATATATGGACCTAATAACAGAGTTTCAAATACATGAAGCAAAAATTGATAAAACTTAAAGAAATAAATAAAGCTCATAATTATAACAGGAGATTTCAGTACTGTATTAGTCAGCCAAAGGGGTGCTGATGCAAAATACCAGAAATCTGTTGGTCTTTATAAAGGATATTTATTTGGGGTAGAAGCTTACAGTTACCAGGCCATAAACCATAAGTTTCTTCCTTCACCAAAGTCTGTTGCCACATGTTGGAGCAAGACAGCTGCTGACATTTGC